>VNJV01018627.1:6715-21576 GCA_008042635.1 Drosophila nikananu | reverse complement strand
GGTTTTGCAAAGAGCGAGTTTGTTTACATTTCTCTAATAGGCAAAAGTCGCAAGAGGCAAAAGCGGCGATATATTTTGGTACATGGTATATAACAGTCGTTCACGAACGACTGTAGCTTTCTCACTTGTTCTGTAATAAACCATTTATATTTTGCAGGCAATTCCTCTCCATTAAAATTGCCTCCTGTTTTTGTCTAGATTTATTGGTTACATTTCTTCTACCTTAACTTATAGTTAGTTTTTTGTTTTAAATATCTATGCACTTACATATTTTATTATTTATATACATATGTATATATATTTTTTTATTACAGTATTCTATTTTTGCACACTCTCTTAGTTAAATTTTAAACCCAAAACTACTTTAAAACATTTAAACCAATGTGATGAGAGGAGGACCAGAGGACCAGAGGACCAGAGGACCTGTGGACCTGTGGACCGCCAGGCCAGCATCCCCTTGACCCTGTCATTTATTTAAAGCTGCCCTGGGGCTGCTCCCCCCTCCCCCCTTTGGCGGGCGCCCTTGGGCTCATGCCCAGGCTCAGCTTACTCATAAATCATTTCCGTGCCGCGCGCTGCCGCAGAATGACACACGACGACTGCCCCTGCCCCTGCCCCTGGCTTTGCCCCCATGAACCAGCCTTGATTTTCGCACAGCATTTTCCACAGTCAACCCTCCATCCCCCCCGCAGCAGGTGGCATATGATCCCGAAGCCCCTTTTCCTGGCCATAACCCACGCTCGCTTTTCCCGCCCAGGAACTTTGTTTGTTCCCATTGTTGGGGTTTGTTTGCAGTTCTCGGGGTCACAAATTGTTTTCAACAAATTGGAAAGTGTTCCACGAGCAGCGGCAGCACGTGCCAACCATCCATCCCCCCCCTTGACCCCTGTCCGCGGCCATTTAATAATAATAATAATAAAAATAATAATAATGGGGGAGGGTTGTCAACCAAAAAAAAAAAAAAGGCACACAAATTTCGTTAAGAACAAAACTTTCTTGGGGGACGCGTTTTTTATAATTTAAATAAAAATTCAAATTAAATAAGATTAATTTCAGTGGAGGAGAGGAGGGGAATTCCTCTCCATAATTCCACTCAACGCCGCTTGAAGATGACTAATGACAGGCTGTTCACCTACAGCTGGCCACTGGACACTGTGAGAAACTAGTGAGATATCAAGAATAATTATTGAAAAGGCCAGCTTGCTTTAGGCTTAATAGAAAATGAACATTTGAATATTTATTGCAGTGCATTGGTGGGGGCAGTTTTGAGGCCAGGACATGTCACATTTGTCTAGCCAACAAATACTTCATCAAAGTTCCGCAGGATAACACTTGAAGAGCCTGGACAGCAGCAGGCTCCTGCGGTGATTTTTCTAAGCTGTCAGTTGCAACTGGTCCTGGAACAGGACATGGCCGAGCCATCATCATCATCATCATCAGCAGCAGCAGCAGCAGCAGCAGCCAGCCAACCAGCAGAGATACTAATTGTCATCCATAATCCCCAGGCAGTGGGTGCCCCAAAAACAACAAAAAATGAAAATAAAAATTTCCCAAAAATGTCTATGTAAAAATCAGCAAAAGAGTCGACATAAAATTGTGACAAAAATATTTAAAATATTGTACAAATCAATAAAAAGAAATAATATTGAGGAAAAAGTATTACAAATATTTTTTAAATCAAACAAAATAAATCAAATTGTGAAAAAGAATTTCGAAAAAAACAAGGCCGAAGGTATTTTAAATATTTTAGTAATATGAATTTAAGACCTAAGTAACTAGGAAAATATAAACAAAGACTTTCTAACATTTTCTAAAGAAAATTTTACTCAAAAACTTGATCAAATACGAAACTACATTTTATATTCAAATAAATACAAATGGAAAACCCCTGAAAACCAGTTTTCCAAGCATTATAAAGAACCGAAAAGACTAAAAAAAAAAAGAAAAAAATTGTAACATCAATAAAAATAAATGTAAATATATAAAAATGCGACATAAACATTAGAAAAAGAAATATATTTTTAACATCAATAAAAATAAATGTAAATATCAATAAAACGGATGGCAAGGTATTTAAAATACTTTTATAATATAACTTTTGGCTTTAAACACAGCAAAGACTCCCTAAACAATTGAGATTAAGTTTTTAAATTTATTTAAAAGCCCAAGAAAATACGAAATTAAAAAAAGCAAATAAAATTAATATTTTAATATATATAAAAGCCTAAGAAACTTGCTAACCAAGCCTTGCTAGAAGTAAACAATTAGTTTGGTAATTAAAAATATGCAATACAATATATACAATTAATGTACAATAACAAAAATTATATATGTCTGAAATTGTTTGAACAAAGAAATTCGTATTAAATATAAGATATAATAAAGCATTCCCAAATTTTTTTTTTGTCCCTAGAATATAGAGTACTTTACTTTACTAATAACAATATAGATAATAAAAATTCCCCAGGTTTGATTTAATATTATAAATATATATTTTTTTAATTTACATATTTAAGTTTGGTACACAAAAAAAATATAGATAATATTTTAAGCCATACAAATTCCAACTGAAATATATTTTATAATATTTGCCAGCAACCTGAAGCCATAAATCCACACATATTGTTCTCTGCCGACGAAATAGATTGGCCGTAACATATGCGATAGACATAGAACTTCTGTGATTGATTGCCCATTGCCGGGACCTCAAAAAGAGAAGTGTGAAAATGCGAAAAATATTGCCAGAAATCAAATTGTCAACGCAACGAGGAATGTGTTTTCTTTTCTTTGCCATAATGTTTTTTTTTTTTTTTGTTGTAACCTAAAAGCCAGGCAATTAGCATTGGGGGAGGGACAGGATAGAACAGGACAGAACAGGAAAGCACAGGAAACGGAAACGGAAATGGAAATGGCAACGGCAGAGGATTTCTTCCTCTTTAGAATTGTGCAGAGAGTTTTTCCAACACCTCTCTGTCCCAAAAGGTGGCACCCGCCGATTTTGGACACGCTAATGAACAACAAACTTAAGGGTTTTCCCCTTAGGAAGGACCCAGAACGCAGGACGATCGTCAATAAGGCAAAGGAAATTACTGAAATTAAATGAAATGCAATTAACCAGCTAAATGAGCGAAGGCCCCTTTAGGGCAGAGAGAAAAGCGAAAAAGTTACTTGAAAGTGGGTTAAGATTTTTGGCCAGATTTCTGAGGGGGTGAGGAGGTGAGAGGGGTTAAGACATGTATAAGAGTTTTTTTTGTTAGCTTGGAATCAGGAAGCACAGCTTCGGAGCCATATTTTCACATTTTAATCATTATTTTAATAATTATTTCTTACAAGTTCGAAGAAGTTTTCTTTTCAAAGAATTCGAATTGGTTTCTTTTATGGCAAGTGTTCTTCCTTGTTTTCTCTGAGTGCATGGAGCAGTAAAACCCCTCGAAGCCCCTACAGGAGACTCCTTCAAATTGGTTGTCATTGCCGGGGCGAAAGGCATCCTTGCGCTGCTTCCTTGATTCCTCGATTCCTTGGCCATGCAAATGAGTTGGATTTATGCATCCCAGTTGATACACTCTCCCCCCCGGACGGTCCCCGGGCGGTCCCCGAACGGTCCGCGTTGTCCTTGCAGGACCTGCAGGACCTCAGCTGGCGCTCCTTCCGGGCATATTCGATGCACATCGATTGATTTCGCATCAACGCAAAATGCGAAACGGATTATTAAACTTGCCACTGGCCAGGTGTGTGTGCTCAGCAGCAGCAGCAGCTCCCGGGAAAAGCTGGAAAAGCAAGAAAGGCGGTCGGTCGGGAAATGGCGAAAGTAGTGGAAGACAATTTTGCAGCTGCTGCAATTTTCGATAAATTCCTTTCTCAAAAGATGAGGGGGGGGCGGCCAGGGATCCAGCAGCAGATATTTCATTCATTTCCATAATTTTAATAAAATTGAAGAAAAATATTCAAGGCAGTGCCACAGGACGATGGCGAAATGAAAAGCGGAAAATGTGAAAACGCAAAATATGCGGCTATGTAATGGTGGCCATGTCACGCGCACAGTGGGGCAAATAATCAAAAAAAGTTACATTTTATTATATCACTTGAATTGTTTATTATTTATAATTTATAGTTTAATTCTGTAATATTTATATTTAAAGTGTTTCCTATTTTGTGATTTATTTAAACAAACAATTTATTAAGTTCTTTGATTAAAACCAAAATCAGTTGGGAATTATAGTGTATTATTTCTCATCTAATTATATTTGAATTTATATTAAGTATAATTTCGGATTTGTTCAATAAAACCCTTCTTCTTTAATTGTACCTTCCCTAGTATTTTATATTTTTATTATTTTATTTAATGCAATTCAATTTATTTTCTTCCCGTGCACTGTCCTTGATTGCTACTGCTGGCATTTTCATCGTCTTCATTCCAATTTCGTTTCCTCAGCTTTATTTTTCTTTGGTACCTGGCCCCGTTTGGCCCCGTTTGGCTCAGTTCGGTTTCGGTTTCGGTTCGGTTTTTCCTATTTTTCATGCCATACATGTGCCGCTATTTACCCCTTGTAACCCACACCCCTGGCACCCATTTTCCTCATGTGTGTGTGTGTGTGTGAGTGAGTGTGTGTGCGGGAGCGTCAAGCAAATGACATAATTCAGTTGCTGGGGCAAAGTTTTGACTGATGCCATGACAAGCTGCCCCTCCTGGGCCGCCCCTGGAGGCCATCTCCTTTGGCTTCTTGGCCAAAGTTCAACGTTGAATTCTGATGCTCGCTGATTGCCGACCATCTTGGCGAACCTCTTCTTGTCCCAAGCTATTTTATTTTACACTTGACAAAAATATGGAGTTTTATGAAATAGGGGAAATTTTTTGTTTAAATTGCTTATCAAGTAAAATATGCTAAAAATTATAAAAATTATAATAATTAAACATTTTTTTAATTCGAAAAAGTAAAGGTAAAAAGTTCACAAAATTCTAAAAATTCTACAAAATCCTAAAAAGTCTATAAATTTCAAGAATTCTAAAAATTCAAAGAATTCTACAAATTCTTAAAATTGAAAATTTTTGAATACATAATTTTAAAAATTAAAAAAAAAATAAAAAATTTAAAAATTTGTGTCAATTTTAAAAAGCAATTATTTTAAAAACAAGAATTAATGACCCCAGATTACAAAAAAAAATATATAATTAAAAGAAACTATAAAAAAGTACAGATATATGGTCCCTCTAAGTCTTAAATGTGAATAGCACCCTTTATTTGTTCAATTTTTTCAATTAAAAAAATTTATTTCGCTTAAAATGATCAAATATTTGGACAAGACAATTTTCTTAATGAACGAATTAGAAAGATTATAAAGAAAGATTATGCCTGGTCACACCAAACCGTGTAAGGCAACACCGCGTTTCGCTCAGTGCAGCAATTTTAGAAAGAGAAACAAGCTGTAGGAACAGGAGCCGAAGCCGCAGAAGACGGAACAGCGCCAGGAGATATGTCACCAGGTGGAAGTGCGCATTTAATCCAACCAAAAGTCCTAACATCAACAGCCAAAACCGAAGGACGAATTTCTACCAGAAAAACAACACCAGAAAAAAGAAACAAAAAAATAAAAAAGAAAACAGAAGGAAAAGTCAAGTCAAAGCTCAAACTGGGGGACACCAGGGGCTTTTTATACCAAACATGTGCCGCCTCTTAACAATGAAAATGACTTTCACTTTGAGCCAAAACCAGGGGGCAGGAGAAATGTACCAACAAAAAAAAAAAAGCGAAAAATTGCAAAGGCAAATTAAAATGTTCAAAAGTTTTCCGGGCTGAATGGCGAGGCTGGGAAAGGGTTACAGCTATTTTCCCCCCTTACTTTCTTTCCAGCAAATTTACGAGACTCTCCCCCCATAACTCATGATGTTTTCGGGGCCAACCTTTTGGCTCCTTTTTTTTCCCCCCCCAGTACTTTTAATTATGCCCAAGCCGTTGTAACATCTGAATGGGCCAAAATTAATTTAGCCAAATCATGGGGAATCAACAGAAGCAGGCCAAGGCGGAAGAGAGAGGAAGAGAACGGACATCCAGGACGAGGCCCAGGACTAGGCCCAGGACTAGGACGTGTGCGTGACGAAAGGGGCGAAAATAGAATAGAATAAAAATGTTCGGAGAAGGCCACATGCAAACAAGGGTTAAGCATCCTCCATGTGTGCCCCTTTCTCTTTTTTTTTTATATTTATGGATACTACGTGTTGTAGTGGGCGTGTTATGGGTCGTCGTCCCCGTAAAAAAAAAAAAAAAACAGGAAAAACACACACCTCACCTTCTATTTCTCCAGCGTTTTTAGGGCCAAAGCGACAACATAAAACAGTCGTAAAATTTATTAAGTGACATTTTTGTGTATGTAAAATAAAGCAGCGGAATAATCATAAAGAAAAACCAACAGAGAAAATATAATAATAAAAGGGCATAAACACGAGAAAAACATTTGCTGGACAAATGTTAATTTGCAAACAAAGAAAAAAATACAAGGGAAAATACAGAAAAAATTATACATCAATTATATACCTAAAATTATTTTTAAAAAAAGTAGGTACACAAAAAGAACAACAATAAATTAACACAAAAAAATTTGTCGGTGATTATAATCAAAAACTTGCTGTATTTTTATATTTTTAAGACACAAGTCCATCAATTAAATATTAATTAATTGCCCAGCAGTCGTTCCGTTTCCTGCTCTCTCTCTTTCTTCTGTTGCTAATTTTACATTTTCTAATTGCTCATCAGTTGGTAATTGTTGTCCTGGAACCGAAGGACGCCTCGTAAAAATCCCCCTTGATTTCCAGCAAAGGACTTTGCTCATTTAGCTGGTTAATTGCATTTCATTTAATTTCTGTAATTTCTTTTTTGTGCCCTATTGACGATATTTTGTTGCCTTGCCTTGCCCTCCTCCGTCCAGCCACCAAGTTTGTTGCTGTTCATTAGCGGACACAAAGTTGACTCTGAATATTTTTGCTGGCTGTTGGGGTCAGGTGACGCCGCCCAGGGGAAACACCAACCAAACACCCCAAGGTGCGGCACAATTGCAACAGGGGGGGAAAAAGCAAGAACCCTCAACTAAATTCCTTGCTAATTGCCAAGCATTTTATGTAGAATTTTACACCATTTGCCATACAATGTCTCTGTGATTGACTTGAGTTTTTGAGTTGACAAAAATTTCCTTCGAGGTTTTTATGGGGATTAAATGGGGGGGGGGGGGGAAATTCCAAAGAATTATGCATTTGAAGCGATTGTCATCAATGAAATAAACAGAAATTTAAGAGCTGAAATCATTCAGGAAAGAAAATATATCTTCTAGATATTTTTGGGCTCCCTTCGGGCTGGCATACCCGCCAGAACCGGATAGGCCTCTTCTATGAATCCCCGAAAAGGCAATGCAGCTGCCTTCTTTGGCGGTTGAGTCAAATGCCAAGGATAAACCTCGCCGTGCCTTTCAAGGATGCCACCCTTCTTCTCGAGCGGTCGGATGGACAGGCGAAAGCTCTGCCGGATCAAAGCTAAACCCTTGGCCTCAGCCTGCAGGGCATTGTACAGCTCGATCTTCTTTCTCGTAACCATTGAGGTGGTCGGCGGCCGTAAAGCCTGATGAACGAGATTGTCACGCCACAGCTCAAACTCATCGCGGGTAAAGGCCATGTTGGACACATCGTTGATCTCGTGGGGCAGCAGGAGATCATCGTAGCGCAGCTTTAGGGCCACATTTGTGGGAATCTCGTCCAGCTTGTAGCCATAGTCAAGCTCTACTAAGCCCTGGATTTCGGCAATGCGATGCTCTGGCAGCTCCGTAGCTCTATTGATATTTACCTGGTTTATTAATCTATATTTTCTTTATATAATTATATAACTTCTGCATATATATTTACCCTTACAAAACATCCTGTGACAGCCTGCTCAAAAAAGGGACGAACTATTAGGAGAGTGATCCGGTGGCGGGTCAAATGCAGCTGCTCCAACTGCTCCTGGCTAGTGACGGGCAGATCAGGTTGTGGTACCTTCTCCTGGTTTCCCGTCCAGTACTCATTCTCCTCATCGATCCTCAGGGGTGTGGCCCTAAGACGCCTGAGTTCACGGACAATTTCCGAGGCAGGACGACGACGCCGTTGAACTTGCTGTTCCGAAGGTGTGTCCCCTGGCAGATGCAATTTCTTGGACATTTTTCTGGAGCTATTTAAAGGAGTCTGGGAACACTAACAGCAGCATAAAATGCTAGTGGGTTTCGAAATTTTAATGATTTTTAAAACAGCCTGTTTTGTTTTTCTTAACAAAGCAGCAAAAAAGGGTTCTAGAATTATCAAGTTTTTCTGGTTAGCCTTAAAATCATTTGGTTTTTTAATTGCCTTTCGATTGGCAGCCAGCGAGGGAGTCAGGAACTTAACAAGTTTATCTATTTAGCAACCTAAATCAAATATTATTTGTAAATAATAATTTTAAGGCTACACAATATAATTTTAAAGAACTTTATCATACTCATAGTTTTCCCTTTATTTAAAAATTTAGAAGTATATTAAATATCCCACCTTAAACACCTAGAAAATCCAACTAGCTTAGAGATTATTATCCCCCCCACATTCAAGTATAGATTAATCCAATTGAATGCATTTAACGAGCCGGCGAACGTTTTATGCCCCACCATAAATGCCACGGGGCCAAAACTATTAAATTTATATTAATTCCCCAGCAATTTTTCCTTGGCCAGCATTTCACTTGGCACGAGATACTTCCACCGACTCTGCTCCTCCCCCACCTGAGATCTTTTCCCATTTGGCAGAAGATTTATTATACAATTGCTTTAATTACAGTTGCAGCTAATTGTATGCGGACCTCCATGGGGCAGATGCTACTTTTGAAGCTGGCACAGAGCCCATTGGAATCGGGGTCTATCGGTGGTTTAAGGTGGTGGCAGAAAGGTGGTGCTGGGAGGTGGAGTGGGTGGTTCCTGGTGGTTTAATGCAAAATCTTTGCATGCTTTGTATGTGAGTCTGCATAAATAAGTTGCGTGTATGGTTGGGGCCATCGAAAATGCTGCTCACGCACAAAACTCCTTGCTTTTTGGCTAGAAGGAAGCAGGCGGTACCTCCCACCGAAAATCTTTGGATCCCAACTATACTCCCAGCTCCATCTCCTTTCCCTGCTTCTTTACCTCCTCCTTTCCCTGCTCCTTTCCCTGCTCCTTTTCCCTGCTTCTTTCCCTGCTCCTTTCCCTGCTCCTTTCCCTGCTTCTTTCCCTGTTTCTTTACCTCCTCCTTTCCCTGCTTCTTTCCCTGCTCCTTTCCCTGCTCCTTTCCCTGCTCCTTTCCCTGCTCCTTTTCCCGCTCCTTTTCCCTGCTTCTTTCCCTGCTCAATTCCCTGCTCCTTCAACATGCGCCCACACTTAAGGGCAAACTCGTTTATGCAAGCTCAGTCATCATCATCATCATCGGCATCCTCATCCCCATCCCCTTGCTCATCTTTATCCACATCGTACTGTGGCAGGTATCAGCATTGGCATCCCATATTGTATATAACCCATAACCGCCCCCCGGTTGTCCAGCAGACAAGCTGACCGACAGAAATTCACTTGGACTTAAGGTTTTCTTTCACTAAGAGAAATAAACTCTACAAACATGCATAGGAAATCTTATTAAGCAAAATATATAATGTAATAAAATAATAATACAAATAATAAGGCAGAGCAACAACCCTTGGCTCTGTTTCAAATTTAACAGGAAGCCCAGAAAATAATCATTTAATCATCCTTACGAGCCCTGTCAAGCCCTGGCTAACTTTAAAACAATTCATATTATTAAAACCCAGTGAGTCTAAAAATCATGCATATAATCTAAACAAAGTAGCCGTAAGTGTGAAAAATCCTAGAAAATGCCAAAATGCCTTGAGACCCATCCATCACAGGACCATCAGCTGGCGGAGGAACAAAACCTCGCCCCGCCGCACCTTCTCAAGAACTTTTTCTCAAAACACCTTTACACGACTGGGGGCGACTGGGTAGTACGTACAGTCACCGCCATGAAGGCCAGTCAGCCAAGCCTTGACGTTGACAGGCAGTGCAAAAAGTTTGTACGAGGATGGGGACTGGAGGCAGGACCCTCATCCAGTTAGCTGACATGCCAAGCCCAGTCCAGAGAACACTTTCCCACCCCGTCCGAAGGGACAGTCGTGTAATGTACACATAAGTATTTAACAGCCGGGTGCCTCCTCCTTGGGTCCTAAGCCCCAATGAAATGTGAGGAAAAACATTTAGCTTTCATCCTTTTTGACATTACTGTCGGCCACTGGAATAGTTTTGCTTGAAATAGTTATGTAAAGCAAACTTATGGCAGTGGGGATTTTAGTGTTAAATATAAATTACAAACCGAGCTGGTCACGCTAAGAAGAAAACAATACCAATAACAAAAACAAAAAGAAAAGGGGTTACATCGTAAAAATTGTCAAAAAATTTGCCAAAAATTACATATTGCGTTGTAACCAGACTGAAATCGGTTGAGTTTTGACCGAGTTATGATCAAAAAACCCCTTATGTGGTTCGAGATTTGGAAGCCAAAAATGTACCCATATTTCTCCAAAAAAAAGTAAGGGGTTACATCGTCAAAAAGTGTTAAAAAATTTCATATCGAGTTTGGAATGCAGAAATGTTCTCCTTTAAAAACTAGGAAGAAAAAACGAAACCAGACAGAAATCTTTATAGTGTTAGAGATTTGGAAGCCAAAAATGTACCCATATTTCTCCATATTTTCATAATTTTAATTCGTTTACTGCCCTAACCTCTTTTATTCTTAAATTTATAAGTACATCTATCCACAGGATACATTTAAAATGTTGTTGTTGCTGTGGATAAGTCTTTATTTTTGAGACAAGCGTAATGTAAATAAAAGTTAAATTACTTTCACTTTATATTTAGGAATATTTAAATTTTCCTTTAACAAAGAATACACTCTAGTGCTTGGCTTCAGTAGCGTTGGAATTTTCCCATGCAGCTTGCAAATAAGCGAACACCGGAGTCCAGAGTGGAATGGATCTAGGATCCGGATACCCATGTCAAAAAAGAGAGAAAAGCCAGAAAAAAAAAAAGCAGAAGCCGGTGGAGTGGGCGGGAAAATCTGACTAGGCTTTGGGGCAGTTGCGAGTTGCGAGCTGCGAGCTGCCAGTTGGCAGAGGCAAGGAAACTTGTTTGTTTCACAGAAACAAAAGCGCTTCCGCTTTTCATGTAAAATGACAGAAACAAGTGTTAATGGTTTTGGGCTTAGGCAACTCCGAAACCAAAAGAGATAGAGAGAGTGGGGAAAAGCGCGAAGGACCAAGGCTGAGGACGAAGGACGGACAACTGCAGAATTTTCAGCAGTCCAAGCAGATTAGATATCACACAGAACGGCGCCAGAGGAGTGAAATCTCTGCGGTTGATGGCAATTAGTAGGGCATACCTTAAGCTCTTGAAATAAAAAAGTGTCCAGCATTTATTCGATAAGAAAGTCTGAATTTTTTTTTTAAATTAACTTTGATAGCTTACTTACAATTTGTGCTGGTAACTTGGCTGCTTCATTGGGTTTGAAGAAGCTATTTTTTGGGACTGTCATGGTCACACTAGTACATAATCTGCACACTGCAAGGCCACACTGTTTTTTATCTAGGAAAATATATGATAAGGAACCTTTTTTTCTATAAAATTATATTTTAAAGCATGTCTTGAATAAATTAATATAAAATAAATAATATTTATATTTAAAATTAATGAATAAAAAATAAAATAAATAATATATGCATTTAATAATATTATTTAATTAATAATTATATTTGATAAAATTTGCTTATAATATTTTGAATCAAGTCCAAAGACTCTCATTTATCTAGTATTTTAATAAGCACTAGTTACTCAGTAACCTGGTCACACTTAAGTATTTTCTGCACCTGGCACGGGCCCTCTAATTTGGAAATATTTTTACCGGAAGACAATGAGAGGGACTGCATTTGTAATTATTTCATGCTAATCAACTTGCGTGTGTGCACATTTTATTTAAACAGTTCCTCCTCGACTCGTATGGCCGCAATTTTCTGCAGGCTTTCCCTCTCTCTCTCTCTGTCTGTCTCTAGCTTTCACCGTGACTCTTTCTCCCATTCTCTTTATTTCAGTGTGAAAAACCGCCGGTGTCTGCCCCACGAAAACCCAAAAAACCCAACCACTAGACCTGCACCACCTTGCACTTTCCCACCTCCCCCTCAGCTTGTCCTGTCCCTGTCTGTGACGTCGTGAGCTCTTTTGCCATTTTGAGTTGGATTTTGCAGCGACTCTTTTTTTTTTTTGCAGTTGCATTTTTTACCATCTCTTTTTTTTATCCTCCTGCTTTTTGCATTTTACCATGAAGAATTTTTTTTTGCAAATGCAAATGCCTCGGCCTACATGTGTCGGTGTCTGTTACCCCTCTCCACCCAGGGGCCCCCCTTTTAAGCCCCTGCCACGCCCCCTCAGCGGCTCCACCCCCCTTTCAAACATATGGAAAACTTTTGCCAGCATGTTGCCTACTGCAGTTCTTTTTTTTTTGTTTTTCCTTCCCCCCGACTCCCACCCACACTGGGCTTCCACCTTCGACTGTGGAAAATTACAATAATGAAAATGTATTTGCAAAACTCGCCTAATTAGTTGAATATGAGCCATGTTTGGGTATTCAAATATGCACAGGCAAGCTGTCAGACAGGGCCAGGAGCTGGGAGGGAAGACCGAACGGCTGTGTGGCACAGATAGCAAACACGTGGTGGAGGGAACAGAAAAAAAAGATGGATATATATGTATATATACAAAAAGTTGCTCAATTGCACTGCTTTTGTTTGACGGCAACATGGAAGCATTTATTGCAGTGCCACAGGACTGCAGCTAAATTATTTTTCCCCCACTTTTTTTGCGCTTGTTTATTTAAGCTAATTTCGTTGCAATTAACCTTTGGACAAGTCTTTATTTTGCCACAGCAACAAACTTCGATTGTGTGACAAAATGGAAGTAAATGAAGGGAGCTCTAATTAGAGAGAAACTTGGATTGTACGGGTATTGATTTTACAGTTGACTAAAACTAAATCCAATTTAATATATATTTCAAGCTGAAAGTCTTACTTTTTACTACAGAAATCATTATGGTTTTAGAATCTCTTCAAAAGGTTGTCTATGCTATAAATTGATTGAGCTAACAAATTCGGTGAAAAAGTATGGACATTTTTTGAACTAACAAAAACGCGTGTAGATGTTGTTACTTTTTAGAATGTTAGAGTTTAAGCATAGTTTTGGACAATTTGTGAGGAAATTTATATAATTAACTTTATTTTTAATAAATAAAATAAGAGAAATGCATTATAATAATAATATTTATTTATATAATTTATAATATACATTTTTAGGAGCAGGACAAAGTTTTGGGTGGTCTACGGAACACAACTAAATCAAAATTATACTTAATTTGGTACTTACTTGAAATCATTGCATACTTTTAGACACATTTTTAATTGTTTTCAAACCCTATTATTTTTTTCCTTTCTATTTTAATAATTAATATAATTTTATACATATAACATACTTTAATTGGTATCTAAAAAAAACATAATTTTCTACTTTTCGACACATTTTGAATTGTTTAAAAGATGCCTAGTAATTTTTGGAGGACCTTAGATTGACATATAATTTTTGATATTAGAACTGACGAAGCTTCTTGGCTATTTTAAATCATAAGTCATATCTCAGTAAAGGATCTTTCTCGATTCTTTCTCATCCAAAAGTGGTTCTTGTGTCAGCCAATATGCCAGATTGCAAATAAAGGCCCACTCTTTAACCTTATGGACATACATATACATATATAAATATATATAATTTCAATAAGCTTTTTGGCAAATTTCAAAACCCCCCCCCCCCCACAAAAAAAAAAAACAGTTGCCCCCTCGAGGTAACATTGTTTCCAGTGGATTTTCCCCCCTGCAAGTGTTAAAGTTGTCGAAAGCATTGAACGCACCTGGTGCCGCCCGCTTGGAAAGCCCTCCTAAATTTCTGTGACTTTGACTTAAAAACAAAGAAGTAAAAAGCACGAAATTATGATTTTCCTTTACCTTTACCTGTACCCTTAGCTCAGTTTTATGTGTGTTCCTTCGCTGGCGGCAGCAGGTGAGAGCATAAATTTTGGAGACCTTTTCTTGAGGGGGGAGGGGAGTGAAAAAATAAGCTAAAAGAGGGCGGGGGCCAAGGCGGGGGGAGCTAGAAGTGAAAGGAAAAAAGCCTGTCAAACATGGGCCAACATAATCGAGGGCATTCGACAAGCAAATTTACACAAATCACCACATTAGTGGGTGAAGAACACACACAGACACGGAGATATACACGGGGACACACACATGGGGGCTAGAGACAGATGGGCGCACACACAACCAACACACACACACCCCGAGACACACACACATCATAATCACAACACATCAAGTGACAATCAAAACCGCAAACAGACAAACGGCATCCCAGAGCAGCCTGTAAGTGATATGCGGCGGGTCCTGGCTGGGGGGTTGGGGGTGGCTTTGGGGGGGTCAAAGGTTGGCGGAAGTGCGTGGGCGACAGCCCACCTCCTCCCGAAGGTATGGCTGGGCGTGGTGGCTCTGGGTATGTCCCACATGTGTCCGTAATGACGATTAACTGCTGAGCCGCAATTAACTGTGAACAGGCGGAAATTCGCTGAATGACAGCCACAAATAGGTGCCGAGGGGCTGTGAAAATAAGAGCAGGGGCAGGACGGGGGCGGTGCAGAGCGGGACGACTTCCCTTCACCGGAAGGCAGCCGCTGAGGGCACCAGTTACAGGAAGAAACCCCCCCCCCCCCCCCCCCC
>VNJV01018624.1:0-13601 GCA_008042635.1 Drosophila nikananu | reverse complement strand
AGTTAGTTTCTTGCGCTCATCAGTTTTGTTGTTGTTTTTTGGGATGCACCTGTTGCTAGCTGCCAAATAGATAGCACACTGATAAGTAAATAACTTTTGTGTTTTTCACCCGATCTTTACCAGATTTTCGGTATTGATACATGTTCTACATATGCATGCCTATGCACAAAAAGAAAGATATACGGTAATATTTGCGGCTGCAAAACGTTTTTATTGATTTGCGGGGGAATGGGGGGGAAATTTTTAAATCTGAAACAAACTTGATCTGCGTGCAAAACATTCCGACCTACATACCGAATTTGGTGACTCTAGCTCTTATAGTTGCTGAGATCTAGGCGTTTATTGATTTATTGATTTTATTGATTTGCGGGGGAGTGGGAGGGAAATTTTTAAATCTGAAACAAACTTGATCTGCTTGCAAAACATTCCGACCTACATACCGAATTTGGTGACTCTAGCTCTTATAGTTGCTGAGATCTAGGCGTTTACACAGACGGACAGACGGACAGTCAGACATGGCTAGATCGACTTGGCTTTTGATGCTGATCAAGAATATATATACTTTATGGGGTCGGAAATGCTTCCTTCTGCCTGTTACATACATTTGCACGAAATTAATATACCTTTGTACCTACGGTACATGGTATAATAAATAAATATTTATTTCACCAACACTTTTTCCGCCAAAAAATTTTTGTCAGACTTTTGCACAAAAAACGTCTCCTAAATAAACACGTGCGCAGCTTACAAGTAACTTTTTAGTTATTTTGGATGAAAAAAAATTAAGCAAGATGTTGAAAAAAGCGCGAAGCAAAAAAATGTACATTCCAGCTAACTGAGGCTTATTTCTACAATGTTGCCTATAGACAACAAATGGACTGAGAGGGTTAATATAATTTGAGATATGGCCATTTTTATACCATGTACCGTAGGTACAAAGGTATATTAATTTTGTGCAAATGTATGTAACAGGCAGAAGGAAGCATTTCCGACCCCATAAAGTATATACATATATTCTTGATCAACATCAACAGACAAGTCGATCTAGCCATGACTGTCTGTCCGTCTGTATGAACGCCTAGATCTCAGCAACTATAAGAGCTAGAGCCACCAAATTCGGTATTTAGGTCGGAATGTTTTGCACGCAGATCAAGTTTGTTTCAGATTTAAAAATTTCCCTCCCACTCCCCCGCAAATCAATAAAAGCGTTTTGCAGCCGCAAATATTACCATATATCTTTCTTTTTGTGCATAGGCATGCATATGTAGAACATGTATCAATACCGAAAATCTGGTAAAGTTCGGATGAAAAACACAAAAGTTATTTACTTATTAGTGTGCTATCTATTTGGCAGCTAGCAACAACAAATCTTATGAGCGCAAGAAACTAACTCCCGTGCGCAAAAAAGAGAGAGGGGTTATCTCTCTCTTCCTGTCTTGCACACGCTTGTGCATGAGACGGTGGTGGTTTTGCAAAGGGCGAGTTTGTTTACATTTCTTTAATAGGCAAAAGTCGCGATCAGCTGACTTTTGTTTATCGTTGTCAAAGACATGACAAAGGAGAAGCGTAACAAGGAAATGTTTAGATAACTCTTATTTTAGAAATATTTAATCAACTCAAGTCGACTCGTAGGTCTCTTTTTGACCCCTTTGCAATTGCATTGGCCTCCACGTGGTGTTCCCTGGTTACCGATTTTATTTATAATCGAGAGCTAATTCGAGCTAATGCGATATGTTGTGGTACAGGGTATATAACGTTCACGAACGACTGTAGCTTCTTACTTGTTTATTATTCTAGAAATTCGGTTTTAATTTTATCAAGATCGGACTACTATTTCATATAGCTGCCATAGGAACAATCTGAAAATGTAGTGCAAAAAATATAACTTAGCTAGTTTTCAACATGTTTTCAAAAAACTTGAGTAATTTTGTAATTGTCGAGAATTTTTTTTTTCAAAATCGGATGACTAGTTATTTTATATAAAAATCATTACTTAGCCAGTTTTCATTGTGTTTACTTTTTTATTTTATCAGAATCAGACTACTATATCATATAGCTGTCCTACAAATGTTTAATGTAGAAGAAAATACAAAACTGTAAACCTAAAACTGTAACTGTGAAACTGCAAACTGTTAATTAGGTAAACGCTAAAACAGTGAATTTATAATGAATTCATATACAAACTTCGGCGTGCCGAGGTTAGCTTTCTTTCTTCTTATTTTTCTATATTATCTAATAATAATAATATATATCCATATTTATGATTGACATTTTTTGTGGATTTTAAAAACACTGAAAAATAAATAATTTGAATTATAACCGTTTTTCTGGATATTTAGATCTAGAAATTTTAAGCATTTATGTTTTATATGATCTGAATATAGGAGCCCCATATCATTAAGTACTCAACTAAAACCAAAACTATGAAATTATCAACAGAGTCCAGTCTCGTAGTATAGGAAAATTAAATGTTGAGAAAGGTTATCAATGCTCCAAGTTCGTTTCCCATTCGCTTCGGGTATTCGAGATATTTCAAGGTAAAAGTGCTGCTTGGAAAAGTGCCATATGTATATTCAGCCTCTGTGCTACTCAATGCCACTAACGTATGCTTCTTGCTTTCCCATGTAAAAGTGCTGCCTGCATGAAGACATGACCACAATACGATTTGCGATCTGTATAGCCTCCACCCCAATCAGAGTCGACATAAGCATCCACCATTCGTCCAGTCTTCTGATATTTCAGTTCAAAATCCAGCGTAGTTTTAAGTATCGAATTATCTGATTTTCTACTGCTTAATGATCAGCATTTGGGTTGGTTTTCGTTGAGATAGCTTACACACCGAGTGTAATATATCAAGTCGCGTTGAGATGTCTATATATAGTAGTTACATGAGTGACCCTATTGGTACTCCATCTGGTCCACCAGCTGACAGGATTGAGTTTCACACTTGGGTGGAAAGCCTGCATCCAACGGTACTTAAGTGGTATAACAATTGGTCATGTCATACTACACCAAGACTATGTTGCTGTTGGTTTATAGTAATTGCGCCAGTTCACTATGGGCCAGCGAACCGATATTTCGACGAAAATTTTTCAAGCTAGGATCTTGAAATTTCGTACATATAATAGTATCGATGCACATAAAATCATATCTAAGTTTCAGACCGATCTGATCACGCCTTACCTAGCCGCCCATATGAGATAGGCTTCCTCTTATTCAAACTTGTACGATAATTAATAATGCTAGCACTCGTTAAATTCAACAAATGTTTTAATTAATTTTTTCAGCACTTAACCTTAATATTATAATAAGTAAAAAATAACAATGCATTCAAAATGTTTTTAAATAAGTATTTTACATTTAAAAATGTTCCTAAAAATCAATAAAAAACAAGAAAGGAAGCTAACTTCGGCATGCCGAAGTTTAAATACCCTTGCAGTAAGTAAGAAGAAGAAGAAAAATCTTCTGAATTTTTCGTTTTCTCGGGAACTGACATAAGGTAAATGTTGCGAAAGAAAAATGTTGCGAACGAGAAATGTTGCGAGCGAAAAATGTTGCGAACGAATTTAATGAATTTATATATATATTCCTATGGCTACTATATGATATAGTGGTCCGATTTGAATAAAATTAAAACCGAAATGCTGGAATAATACAAAATGTCTATGTCTCAAATTTTATGAAAATATGTGAAAAATGGGCTAAGTTATAATTTTTTTCATTAAAATTTACCGATTTTTCCTATATAGCTATATGATATAATCGGCCGATCCGGCTCGTTCCGACATATACAGCAGTGAGAGCATATAGAAGTCTATCTGCAAAGTTTCATCCAGATAGCTTCAAAACTGAGAGACTAGTTTGCGTAGAAACGGACGGACAGACAGACAGACAGACAGACAGACAGACAGACAGACGGACATGGCTAGATCGACTCGGCTGTTCATGCTGATCAAGAATATATATACTTTATAGGGTCGGAGATGTCTCCTTCACTGCGTTGCAAACTTCTGACTAAAATTATAATACTCTGCAAGGGTATAAAAACTAGAAGCCGCCCCCAAATAAGACTTTCACCGTAATTCTTTGAAAAATCATCTCTATCCACGGTAAAAATTTCAACGAAATCGGGCGTGTAATGGGTCTGCTTCAAATTTACCCCGAAAAAGACACGTTTTTGGTACATTTAGAACGTTTTTTTTTTCCGAGTGTACGCCTCCTCTGAGAGCGTGCTAGTGTGTTTCGCGCGCGAACGCCCTCTGCATTCTCCGAATCTACTAAGCGGACGGAGGCATTGTGCTCGGCATTTCGAACTCTTATTTGCGAAGAATTGCGAGCGTATAGAGCACGGCTTCGCCTAAGTGCGGCTTGACGCCGCTGTTCCTGCGACAATCGCGAAATGCGCGGCATTTTTAGTTTTCACTATTTTAAATTTTATCATTAATCACTGTTTTCACTGTTCACCAATTTCACACTACACAAATACACACTTAGGAAACACTTCACTGTCGCGAAAATTGTTAAACGTTGAAAAAAAAACCTTTTTTTCCCGATATTGGCAGATGGCAGGTAAAAAGTTCCTTATTTGCATCGATCTCGAAATAGAGTGACCATCTAAGTTGCAACTAAAAAACTTCTTATGTGTAGCCACTCTTGCAAACGTAAAGCTTTTTGCATGCAGGCCAGCGGGCGGGAACCAAAAGTTTACAATTAAGACTAGTACTACCATAATATAAATTTTCTGAAAGCAGCAATAAACCATATAAAAAATCTAGCGAAAAGAGAAAGATAAATTCCTTTTCTTTTTTGCGTGTTCTTACATAATATAAATGTTGCGAAAATGTTTAGAGCGAAAAAACTAAATGTTGCTAGCAACAAAGCTTTCAAAATAAATTAATTGATATACATATTCTTATGGCAGCTATATGATATAGTAGTCCGATTTTGATAAAATTAAATTATCTCAAATTATATGAAAATATGTTGAAAATTGGAAAAGTTATAATTTTTCCCTTCAACATTTTCTGATCGTTCCTATGACAACTATATGATCCGATTTTGATCAAATTAAAACCGAAATTCTAGAATAATACAAAATGGCCATTACTCAAATTTTATTCAAATATCGTAAAAATTGGCGAAGTTCTAATTTTTTTCATTAACATTTACCGATCTATATGATATAGCTATATGATAAAGTCGTCCGATCCGGCTCTTTCCGACATATGTATGTATATAGTAGTGAGAGCATATAGAAGACTATCTGCAAAGTTTCATTCAGATAGCTTTAAAACTGAGGGACTAGTATACGTAGAAACGGACAGACAGACAGACAGACGGCTGTTGATGCAGATCCAGAATATATATACTTTATAGGGTCGGAAATGTCTCCTTCACTGCGTTGTAGGGATGTCGTAATATTAAAAAAATATCGTATCGATGATATTTTTTTATCAAAACAAAATGATGATAATATTTAAAATATCACAAAAAAATATCGATTTATTTGATATTTTTGATATTTTTTTCAAATAAATTTTTTTCCCCACAATTAAAATATAAAAGTTTCTTATTAACTTAATTTTTTTTATTAAAATTCATGGATTTCAAATCAGATAATAATACAGATGCAGATAATAATAAATTTTATAATTTTTACAGAACATAGAATTAAGGGATTTAAGAAACACTCGTTGAGTTATATGTTTGTCCGTCATCCGGCTTCGTGCGTCGCACACTACACATTTTATTGCGACGAAGGCACTGAGCTACCCGGAGTTATTAAGTACCTCATGGCCAAGCGGTAAAGGCCCTTCATTGTTGACTTGTGGCCTTACCATTCCGAAGGGAAATTATAAAAAAAAAATATCGCAATACAGATATTTGGGCAAACAAAATATCAGGATATAAATATATTATTTTCAGAAAAAAATATCGATATATTGGTAGGGTAGGTAGGTATAAGTGGTGAGGCCTCTGACTATAATAGCCTGCAAGGGTATAAAACTTCGTTTGCTCTGATAACGCAAAAACGCAGCCTAGTGTAAATGGGACCTAAGACTCTAAATGTAAAACTGTAAATGTAGTTTGCTAGGTAAACGTTGAAACCGAATTTTTTTGTATATATTTACAAATAAAAAGCTTTATATAATTCGTGTTAGTTTTTCTTTTCATTTGATCAAATTTGATCAATTGTAAGCTGCAAAGGTATACAAACTTCGGTGAAAAAAAAATTTTATAATTCAAATTTTCACTTTTTTACCTATTTTTCATCATTTATGCACTTTTTGTTCAAAATAATCATTCAATTTTACATCATTAAATATTTTTAAAGAATATTTAATCAATATACATTAATTTCAAGTCATTAAGTTTCCTTACAAAGTCAGGAATCGAAAAACAAGCCGAAAATATAGGAAAAAAAAACAAGTAAGAAAGCTACAGTCGTTCGTGAACGACTGTTATATACCCTGTACCAAAATATATCGCCGCTCGAATTAGCTCCCGATTATAAATAAAATCGGTAACCAGGGAACACCACGTGGAGGCCAATGCAATTGCAAAGGGGTCAAAAAGAGACCTACCAGTCGGCTTGAGTTGATGAAATATTTCTAAAATAAGAGTTATCTAAACATCTCCTTGTTCCCTGAAGTTGTAAGCAAGCATTAAGGACAAAAAACAAAGAAATTCTCATGTCTTTGACAACGATAAACAAAAGTCAGCTGATCGCCACTTATGCCTATTAGAGAAATGTAAACAAACTAGCTCTTTGCAAAACCACCACCATCTCATGCACTTGCGTGTGCAAGACAGAGAAAGAGATAACCCCTCTCTCTTTTTTGCGCACGGGAGTTAGTTTCTTGCGCTCATCAGTTTTGTTGTTGTTTTTTGAGATGCTCCTGTTGCTAGCTGCCAAATAGATAGCACACTGATAAGTAAATAACTTTTGTGTTTTTCACCCGATCTGAAACCAAATTGATCTGCGTGCAAAACATTCCGACCTACATACCGAATTTGGTGGCTCTGGCTCTTATAGTTGCTGAGATCTAGGCGTTCATACAGACGGACAGACAGACATGGATATATCGACTTGGCTGTTGATGCTGATCAAGAATATATATACTTTATGGGGTCGGAAATGCTTCCTTCTGCCTTTTACATACATTTGCACAAAATTAATATACCTTTGTACCTACGGTACAGGGTATAATGAATGCCCGCCATACAATTTCGTACTGCGCTTCTAGCAGAATTTGATCGAAGACGCGCGTTTTTTACTCTGAGTTGAAAGTATCTTTTGCTTTGTAATTTCTTGGGGGCAAGTTGCGGCAGCCAATCCCTTTTGAATATGTTAAAGAACATGTCGAATGCAACAACGTATTTGTATCTTTAGCCCCATTGTGCATCGGTACACTGCGGGTGCAACGCACAGTTGACGGAAAGATACATTTACGTTGCAAAAATAAAATTTTTGATGACAATTAAAATTTGTTATTGCATTCCACAAAACATTTAAGTGGTATTAAAGCAATGCCCCGAATCAAGAGGCATATAAGTCAAGTCCTGTTCGCCCTTCTTACTACCGGAATGTCCTGGTTACACCTCTAAAACAAACACTGTTGCAACAATTAAGAAAGCTACAGTCGTTCGTGAACGATTGTTATATACCCTGTACCAAAGTATATCGCGACTTTTGCCTATTAGAGAAATGTAAACGAACTCGCTCTTTGCAAAACCACCACCATCTCATGCACTTGCGTGTGCAAGACAGAGGAAGAGATAACATCTCTCTTTTTTGCGCAGGGGAGTTAGTTTCTTGCGCTCATCAGTTTTGTTGTTGTTTTTTGGGATGCTCCTGTTTCTAGCTGCCAAATAGATAGCACACTGATAAGTAAATACCTTTTGTGTTTTTCACCCGATCTTTACCAGATTTTCGGTATTGATACATGTTCTACATACGCATGCCTATGCACAAAAAGAAAGATATATGGTAATATTTGTGGCTGCAAAACGTTTGAATTGATTTGCGGGGGAGTGCGAGGGAAATTTTTAAATCTGAATCAAACTTGATCTGCGAGCAAAACATTCCGACCAACATACCGAAATTGGTGGCTCTAGCTCTTATAGTTGCTGAGATCTATACGTTCATACAGAGGGACTCTGTACCTACGGTACAGGGTATACAAATTGGAAAAGTGAAAGAATCAGAATCGGCAAAAAAAAATAATAATATTTTATATTATGTGAGAAAAATAGCGTAAATTTTGTGACTTTCAGGTAATATTAGGGGAAAAGTGGCAGTCGTGGACACCGTGGGGGTTGTGGACACCCCTGTGTAACTTTTGACACAGGACAGATATGACGGATCTTTCATGTCATTCATATGTCAAATACCAAACGGAACGGACGCGTCTGCTTTGTGTCCCAGAAAAATGCATTTTTTCACGGTGAAAAAAATCACAAAAGTTTTATTGCACGTTTTTAAAAGTGTTACAGTGTGAAGTGTGTTAATTAAGAAAGTAAGTGCAATAGATTTTTTGACGTGAAATTTAGTTATATTTAAGATTCCACATCGGGTTTAGACAAAAGTTTCAGAATAAAAATTTTATTCATATGATTTAAAAACGACTGCTGAGGCAGTTGTGGAAATGTCGGGGGTTGTGGACACCCAATTTTTTTTTTACAAATCGTAAAATATCGCCGTTGATGTCAACATAAATGATTTTTATAGTAATAACATTAATAACCTTGAATTCTAGGGCCAGGTAAATAAGTAAATATATTTTAATAATGTTTTTATAATTTTCTTCGATGTTTTTAGTCAATTCGCTCAAGAAAAATTCGAAAAAAGTCGAAGTTTTAACAGTTTTGAAGCAGAAGGCTGACGAACGTGCATCGAAAAAAACGGCTAAGACGACGAAGGACTTGGCAAAACTCAAAAAGCTTGCCAAGGAATTTTCAACGGCAACGGCAGCCGAAAAACCATCTAAGCGCGATCGGACATCAACGCCAGCCAAAACACCGGCAAAACGTGCCAAACAATCTAAGCCTTCCAAGAAGCAGAAGTCGTCGGACGAGGAACATAAGGACTTTTGAATCACTGTTCACTGCAATGAATGTGATCGGCCAGTATACTTCAAGTGTGCTGACATGCGTACCAGATATTTCACATGAGCGAATTGTGATTCTGATTCCGAATGATGTAATGCATAGTATCCTTTTTTTGCTTTTCAAATAAATAAACTTCCATTTTTCCTTCATTCGATTGGGTTTAACTTAATACTATCCTAATTTTAGCACATTCTACAAAGGCTTCCACAACCCCCCTTAAAATCTGAAAGTGGCAAAAACGACTATTTTACAAAAACTTAAAACTTTTTCTTTCAGTGATAGATATCTCTGTAATCTCTGAAAACTAGTTAGCTAAGGTTTTTAGCTTTCCATTGATATGCATATGTCCGCATAATACGCTCCAGTTTAAAATATATAAGTGATTTAAAAAGTGGTGTCCACAACTGCCACCTTTCCCCTACACAAAAAGAAGAAAGGGAGCTAAAATAAACTGAAGTTTCTTCTTTTACCATATTTCATCTACCGAAAGAAGTCACACGAAGCAGAATCGGGAGAATACGTCGAATTTTTGGCGAAATGGTCGCGACCTTTGTTCAAGAAATTGATCGTTTTCGGTACCAAACGAGATTTCACTTTTCGTAGGTCCTTCAAAATGGCAGATCCTTGAGATATTCTGATCATATCACTAAGGTCTCTAACAGTCAACCGATTTTTATACCCTTGCAGGGTATTCTCATTTTAGGCAAGCGTTGCAAAACGCAAGTAATTAGACATTTCCGACCCTATAAAGCATATACATATATGTATTCTTGATCAGCATCAACAATCGAGTCGATCTAGGCATGTGCGTCTCTCCGTCTATCCGTCCGTTTCTACGCAAACTAGTCTCTTAGTTTTGTATCTATCTAAATGAAACTTTGCAGATAGTCTTCTGTATGCTTCACTATTCTTCACTACTATATAAGTCGGAATGGGCCGGATCGGACAACTATATCATATAGGTGCCATAGGAAAAATCTGAACTTTTGAGGACAAAATTATAGCTTTACCAATTTACAACATACATTTATCTATTTTATATAATTTGAGATATGGACATTTTGTAATATTCTAGAATTTCTGTTTTAATTTGATCAAGATCGCTTTACTATATCATATAGCTGCCATAGGAACGGAATTGGAATTAAATATTTTAAAAAAATTTAATAACCGAAATTCAGTTTTTTCTTTTTTAAGTTTGGAAAAAATGCATGGTGCAAACTTTTTGAAATAACACTCTAATACGCTCCAAATTTTTAAAGAATCAACATTTCCTGTTAACCGTTTTCAATTTATTGAAAAAGAGAGATACTATGAAAATTGGTAAACCGCAATAGGAGTAACAAATCAAATTTGAAATATACACATGCTTGGCTACTTCTGTAAAAATAAATATTTCCACTAGTCTTTGGTTTCCTGGCGGCTTAAGAATTTAAATTACATCTTTTAATATCAAAACGAAATTAGTGAATATGCAAATTAAAACAAGTTATTCGACTTCATTAATAAGTTATAATCATATCTAACTGCGGCCAATAGTACAGAAATAAATTTAAAAGTCTTGTGCTTAACATCTGAAAAAATTCAAAGAAAATAAAATATTAACAATATTAATTGGCTTAAAGCAAAAAAACTGCCAACCATATAATAATATTTATGTCATTTATATAAATATGGACTTTATTAGGTGTCAGGACTTTTGTTTCAGGAAATATAATCAAAATTCACTATTATAAAAGTGGTATTTAACAAATTTAAGAAATTGGTAGTCCTAAAATAATAAATAAATATTCGATAATAAATCGTTTATATTTTCAACAATCTTAAAACGAATTCTGGCTTGGCCGCAACTTTAAATACAAATATTTATGTAGATATGTATGTATATATAAATATGTATTGGTTATATTAATTCTTAATTTCTATGTTAATTTGATCGGAATTTGGGCGGCACTTTATACCAGAAGCAAATTAATTCCCAAATTGGGGGAACTCAGAGGCAGAAAAAGTATTATTCAATACTCTACTTTGTTAAAATAAAATTGATATTCATAAAAACTTATATCGGATTCTGAAGTTTCTCCTCGCAAAACGTTAAGCTTAATTAACACTCCTGATGAGATCTGTTTCCACTAAAGCTCAACACTTAGCTTGGTACCATTTCAAATTTATTATTTATATTATATATACATTTTTTATACCCTTGCAGAGTATTATAATTTTATACAGAAGTTTGCAACGCAGTGAAGGAGACATTTCCGACCCTATAATGTATATATACTTGTTCAGCATCAACAGCCGAGTCGATCTAGCCATGTTCATCTGTCCGTCCGTTTCTACGCAATCTAGTCCCTAAGTTTTGAAGCTATCTGGATGAAACTTTGCAGATAGTCTTTTACATGATCTCACTGCTATATATGTCGGAACGGGCCGGATCGGAAGACTATATCATATAGGTGCCATAGGAACGATCGGTCAATTTTAATGAAACAATAAAGGAAGCTAACTTCGGCATGCCGAAGTTTAAATACCCCTGCAGTAAGTAAGAAGAAGAAAAATCTTCTGACTTTGTCGTTTTCTCGGGTACTGACATAAGGTAAATGTTGCGAAAGAAAAATGTTGCGAACGAGAAATGTTGCGAGCGAAAAATGTTGCGAACGAATTTAATGAATTTATATATATATTCCTATGGCTGTTATATGATATAGTAGTCCGATTTGAATAAAATCGTATCGTAAACATAATTTTTCTCCCGAGAAAACGAAAAAGTCAGAACATATTTCTTCTTTTTCTACTTACTAGAAGGGTATTTAAACTTTGGCATGCCGAAGTTAGCTTCCTTTCTTGTTTTTTATCAAGCATATCGATTTTTAACTGCCTTCATGCATATCTTCTATACTAAACACTAAAACTAAAGATGCATTAAAAAAAAGCTTTCCTAATTAATTCATAGCAAAGCATAAAAAACATTCTACATGATATTCCGATTTGTATAAAATTTAAAATATTATTTTATTTAATCGCTCTCAATTTATCTCAAATATGGTGCAAATACGAAATAATGTTTAATATTCTAATTCGTTTCCTTTACGAAAGTAATGGTAATGACAATGTCCGGAGCCATGATTTTCCAATTAATTTTTAGTTATCCTAGGGTTCATTTTGAAAAGCACCCCATTGTAATTGGCCAAAACCAGGATTGCTTTATTCACTTTGTACAATTGCTGAAAATATTCGCGGCAGTGATATTTTCGCCTGCTGGCCAGAGCTCAATATTACATAGAGCTCGGATATCCCCCCAAATACACAGCAGTACCTTCATCGAATGTAATCCAGGTCGTTTCTGTGGTCTTTTGTATTGGACATTGTTGTCCAGGATCCAACAAAAAAGTAGCCTTTTATGATCGACAGAGGCACAGAAGTTTCAGTTGTCATTTTTTCCATGATTCGCCTTTCGCTCACTCTTACTGCTTTGAAACAATTTTTAATCTGGGTATATAATTTTAGATTAAGGGGGTGTTCTACTTACGATTTTTCTTTTTTTCGATTTTATTTTTAAATTTTTTTTAAATACTAGAGGATCTGAAGAATACGCCATATAAAGGGTTTGGTAAAATTCATGGGCAAACGAAGCCCGAAAGACAGCCGCCTCCATACGTTTCAACCATTTTTCCCATCTTTAATCTCGTTTTCCTCACCTTTTTTAAACTTTCTGGTATCACTTCTACCAGTAATTTTCATCGAATCGAACCAATTTTTTCCTCACTTCTTCCCCACTTCTTTATCAAAGAATTCTCTATGCTTCTCCTAGTACGATTTTTTTTTTTAATTTTTGGTTTAATTTTTACACCCTCCAACAGGTGAAAAAACATGGTTGAAAATGGAACTTTTTACAAAAAAATTATATTAAAAACAATTTTTAATTAAAAACAAGTAAGAAAGCTACAGTCTTTCGTGAACGACTGTTATATACCATGTACCAAAATATATCGCCGCTTTTGCCTATTAGAGAAATGTAAACAAACTCGCTCTTTGCAAAACCACCACCATCTCATGCACTTGCGTGTGCAAGACAGAGACAGAGATAACCCCTCCTCTCTTTTTTGCGTACGGGAGTTAGTTTCTTGCGCTCATCAGTTTTGTTGTTGTTTTTATACCATGTACCGTAGGTACAAAGGTATATTAATTTCGTGCAAATGTATGTAACAGGCAGAAGGAAGCATTTCCGACCCCATAAAGTATATATATTCTTGATCAGCATCAACAGCCATGTCGATCTAGCCATGTCTGTCTGTCCGTCTGTCCGTCTGTCCGTCTGTGTCAACGCCTAGATCTCAGCAACTATAAGAGCTAGAGTAACCAAATTCGGTATGTAGGTCGGAATGTTTTGTAAGCAGATCAAGTTTGTTTCAGATTTAAAAATTTCCCTCCCACTCCCCCGCAAATCAATAAAAACGTTTTGCAGCCGCAAATATTACCATATATCTTTC
>VNJV01018623.1:0-12286 GCA_008042635.1 Drosophila nikananu | reverse complement strand
TTGGCCCTTTCGTCCGTATTAAGGGACCAATCGAGTTTTCTGTCCAGGATAAGACCCAGATACTTAGCCTTATTTTTCAGGGGAAGAGGTACCCCACAGAGTTTAGGGGGTATTATTTTGGGGATTTTGTATTTCCTCGTTAATAGAACCAGTTCGGTCTTCGCTGGGTTTACTCCCAGGCCGGACCTGGCCGTCCAATCCGCCAGAAACCGGAGGCTTTCGCTCATTCTGTCACAGAGCGTTTGCGGGAATTTTCCCGCCCTGGGGTGTGCCCCTATTGACTTGTCTGGAGATGGTTGACCCCCCCAGTGTTGCCTCCACCGTTCTGCTGCGCAAGATCCGGTCAATGAGACCAACCGAGTGTTGATCAATCCCCAGCTTGGTCAATGCTGTCGTGATTGAGCCTGGGAGGATGTTGTTGAAAGCGCCCTCTATGTCTAAGAAGGCGACGAGTGTGAACTCCTTTTCATGGAGCGATTTTTCTATGATATTGGTAAGCGAATGGAGTGCTGTCTCTGTCGATCAGCCCCTCCTATACGCGTGTTGAGCTCCTGATAAGGATGAGTGGGGAATATTAGTTCTGAGATGCAGACTGATGAGTCTCTCCAGCGTCTTGAGTAGAAACGAGGAGAGGCTTATCGGCCTGTAATCCTTAGGCGTGCAATGCGATGGCTTGCCTGCCTTGGGGATGAAGACGACTTTTGAGCGGAGCCATCCATTTGGAGTGACCCCTGTGTCGAGGATGATCGAGAAGATCAGTCGAAGTCAGGGGGTGGAAAGCTCGGCTGCGTAGCTGAGCTGCGCAGGTATGATGCCGTCCTTCCCTGGTGATTTATATGGGCTAAAGCTATTAATTGCCCATTTAATATTCCTATCAGTTAGGAGGTATGCCATTTCGGACGGACCCCGCCGTGTTAGGTGGGCCATTCTGAAAAGAGCTAGCAGGGAAGTGAGCATCCAGGAGAACCCCGAGGGTTTCCTCGCTGGAGGGCGTCCAGCTGTCGTCAGGACGCTTGACGAAGCCCGGGTTGAAGGGCGTCGTCGAGAGTACCTTCCTCAGTCTAGACGCCTCAGAGTAGTCCTGGATTCCTGAGCAAAAGTAGGCCCTTCTTTTGCCTTTCTTAGCTCGCTTTTGTATAGGGACAAGTTTGATTTGTAGAGACGCCACGATGCGTCCGTATCGTCGCTCTTGGCTAGATTGAAGGACTGCCTCGTGGTCTTCTTGAGGCAGCCTAATTCCTTACACCACCATGGTGGCTTCTTCCCAGACTTTCCCCTTTTCTTACTACGGGGGCAGGACCTGTCTAGAGCCGTGCTACAAGCATCGGTGAAAGTCTCAACAAAACGCTCCAGCCCCTCCGAACAGAAGTCCGAGTGGTTTAAGGCTGGAGGGGGCTTAAGGATCTTACTCAGCTCGGCTCTATATTTCTCCCAATCAGTCCGCCGGGGGTTCCGGAAAGTGACTGTGTTGAACATATCGAAGCCTAGGGTGAATTGGATATACCTATGGTCAGAGAATGAGTGCTGCTCCAGCACCCTCCACGAGTTCAGAGAGTCCTTCAGAGATTCAGTGAGAAGGGTGATGTCTAGCACCTCCCTACTATTTTTGATAATAAAGGAGGTTTCATTCCCCGAATTAGCCACCAGTAAATTAGATGAGAGGATAAAATCAAAAAGAGACTCACCCCAATCGTTGGTATTCGAACTGCCCCACTGATGGTGATGGGCATTCGCGTCGCACCCGATGATGGAGTCCAGGCCCAGCTTTTTGCTGTCCTCGGTGACTTGCTTCAGGGTTGGGGGATGGGGTCTTGGTCGTGCCCCAGGTAGGCGGAGCATATACGGAGGGATCCACGAGGTCCCTCTAGGCATGCTGTAACTATGTCTTCATTGCTGAAATTGGGTAGCAGAAAAAGAGTTAAGTCTTTCTTTGCGAGTATGCAGGCTCGCGATTTACCTGTTGTGGGGGCTGCGTTAAGCCTATAGTCGGCTGCCCTCAACCCTTGGATTCTGTCGCCACAGACCCAGGGCTCCTGGATGAGGACAGCGTTGGTGCCGGAGGGTTAGGTGGGCTTGGTGGAGAAGGGCAGCGGAAGCTCCTTTACTGTGGTGGAGGTTTATCTGCAGAAAACATCAGAGACATTCTGAGTTTTTACCTCCACCACAGTTATATCGGCGTCCGAGGTCGGCTCATCCAGCCCATCCTCCTCCTCGGACATTCCAACATCGCGAAGGCCCCTCGCCAGTTCGCTCTCCTCGGCGACGTAGCCCTCCAGAATGTCTCCCTCGTCGGACAACTCTGGCGCCTCCTCAATCTGAGGTCCCTCCAGGGCGGGGATCTCCTCTTTTAGGCCCGTCTTGGCGTCGGCCCTATATACGCGCACGGCCACGCTATCAAAGCCGTACCGGAGAAGCCCCCCGTTATTCCTCAGCACCTCGACTGTCCCCTCATTTAGAGTCAGGACAACCTGGCGCCTCGGACCAACGGCCTCCTCGACCTTGGCGACTCGCCAATCAAAGGAGGGAAGGTCGGGGTTACTCGGATGCAGGAGCTTGAGTATTTTCTCCGGTTCCGCCGGCTTGTGGGACAGCCACGCCCTGCCTCTCGGCTTGCTGGGGATCTTGTCCCAGTCAACAGCGACGAGCTTCGCACCAGGGTACACCCGCTTATAGAAAGTGACGGAGGCGTGTCCTCGCACGCGATCACCTTCACGCCACCCTGGTGCCATCCGGCATCCTCGCATCGAGGCAGTGCACCACCCGACTCCAACAGCTCCTCCACGAACCTGTTGTGCAGCTCACCATTAGTCATTGGGATCTGTCCGTCACTGGAGCCCTCGTCCACCACTCCAATCAGGATCTTGCCCTTGGTCAGCAGCGCTTCTGCCCGCGTTCGCGCCAGTGGGATGAACACTGGGAGCCACTGCCCTTCCCGCCTTCTCAGGCTTGAAGTCCGGCAGGACCCCTCTCGCCCACTTTATGAGACCCGCTTGTTCCGGGTGTGCCTCCATGGCTGGGTTTGCTCTGGCGAGGATGAAGGCCGCTCTTCTCCGCTCGTGATAGAGCGTCTTTTTCCTCTCTTGCTGCTGGGCCGAGCTTCCTGGAGAGGGGTTGCCTCTGGAGCCGCCTGCAGTCACGTCGAGGGACTTGCCCCCGATCACGCTGCTCGGCGGGCCCATTGGTTCGCCCTTACCAGTAGCTCAGGGGAGAGTATAGTCGCGAACAGTTACGACAGGTGATTGCTCACCAGTGATTCCCCTGTCCGCCCGCTGGCTGACGTCTTTAGTTTATTGAGAACTAATTTCAAATTAAGGATGTGCTCTTCAAGATTGCTTCCAGTGACAGTTATATCATCTTGAAATATAACAACTCTCTTAATTCCCTGAAATAAACATTCCATGGTCTTTTAAAATATTGCTGCTGCCGACTTTATACCAAATGGTAATCTTTTTACTTTTAATAGTCCTATGTGTGTGCTCCATGTGCACAATAACTGAGATTTTTCGTCTAGATGCAATTGATTGAAGGCGTTACTCAAATCAAGTTTCCTCTTTGTAAGGATGCAAATATGTCATCAATCCTAGGCAAGGGCTATGTACATCTATTAAAGATTTGTTTACTGAAACCTTGTAGTCTCCACAAATTCGTATGTCACCATCAGGCTTCAAAATCGGAACAAGTGGTGTTCCCCAATCTGTTCTGTCAACATGTTCTTTGACCCCTAACTCTATCAAAGAACGTAATTTTTTTTCAACTTTGTCTTTCCAAGCAAGTGGTAACTGTCTTGGCTTTAAATACATCTGCTTGGTATCCTTTTCAGTGAATAAAGGGATACACTTTCCATTGAAAGAACCAAGTTCAGATTTAAACACATCTGCAAATTCACTTATTATCTGTTTATATTTTTATACCATGTACCGTAGGTACAAAGGAATATTAATTTAGTGCAAATGTATGTAACAGGCAGAAGGAAGAATTTCCGACCCCATAAAGTATATATATTCTTGATCAGCATCAACAGCAACTCGGTATGTAGGTCGGAATGTTTTGCACGCAGATCATGTTTGTTTCAGATTTAAAAATTTGCCTCCCTCTCCCCCGCAAATCAATAAAAACATTTTGCAGCCACTAATATTACCATAGATCTTTCTTTTTGTGCATAGGCATGCATATGTGGAACATGTATCAATACCGAAAATCTGGTAAAGATCGGGTGAAAAACACAAAAGTTATTTACTTATCGGTGTGTTATCTATTTGACAGCTAGCAACAAGAGCATTCCAAAATACTACAACAAAACTGATGAGCGCAAGAAACTAACTCCCGTGCGCAAAAAAGAGAGGAGGGGTTATCTCTATCTCTGTCTTGCACACGCCAGTGCATGAGATGGTAGTGGTTTTGCAAAGAGCGAGTTTGTTTACATTTCTCTAATAGGCAAAAGTCGCGATCAGCTGACTTTTGTTTATCGTTGTCAAAGACATGAAATATTAAAAATATTAAATCAACTCAAGTCGACTCGTAGGTCTCGTTTTGACCCCTTTGCAATTGCATTGGCCTCCACGTGGTGTTCCCTGGTTACCGATTTTATTTATAAGAGGGAGCTAATTCGAGCGGCGATATTTTTTGGTACAGGGTATATAACAGTCGTTCACGAACGACTGTAGCTTTCTTACTTGTTTTAACCTGCACTATATCAAAATTAAAGGCTCTTACAAATCTTTCACCAAGTAAAGCTGGATTTGTTGTCTTCGCAACCAATATGACCATTTCCTTGTTTATGCCTCGATATTTTACTGTTGCATCGCACTCATCTACAATTTTAATTGATTGTTCATTGTAATCAATATAAGAAATATTACGTTTTCTAAACGGCTTCTTTTGCGTTGCTTTTTCATATAGTGGCATCGGTATTATCGTACAGGCTGCTCCCATGTCGCAAGCGATGTTCAGGTGAGACCCATCAATGACCACAGGTAAATAATAACCTTCGTTGCCGTACGTTGACGCCATACTAAGTACAGAATAATTCAATTTGTTAATAGTTGAATCAAATATAAAACTATCATATTGCCGGTAACTTACCCTATTTGATTTGCAAATGCTAGCTATATGACCCTTCTTTGCACAATTGTGACAGTTTGAGTTCTTATATTTGCATTCGTCACTTCTGTGATTTCGCCAACCACAATGCATACATACCTTCTGCTTCTTTTCTCTGTCATTGCCTCCAACGGTAGCTTCACTTCTTCCATTGCCTTCTCATTGTTCATTAGTTCGGTTTATCAAATTGACATTCTCCTCTGTTCTCTTTGCGAACACTTTTGTCTCAATGATCAATGTCTTCTTAAATGCGTCAGAAAGGGATAGTCGATGCTCTTCTTAACATATGCGTTCAAATATTGCGCTGGGTAGGCTCATAATAAATTGATTTAATAAAAATGCCTCCAAGTTGAGACCAAATTTGCAACTACATGCCAACTAATTGACTCGAGCGTACCATTTTGCTTGATTCGTGAAACTTTTTCTGTTCTCGAAATACGAGTGTAGGTGTTGAGTAATGTACATGGATTATTTCGCACAATTGCTTGTAAGATTTGGACAGGGATGATTCTAGACTGCATAGACTGTGTGTAAATTATAACAATGTTTGAGTAATATTTATTTATATCTTTATTCATCCTCAGACCCGTTAGGGTAAGGGTTAATCAAGAATTATACTTATTTGAAGCTCTCGCCTCAGAGTACAATTATTACTAAATCTAAAGGTCTGCTCCGCTCAGCGGACGGACTCCGGCCACTACACTTTATGGTGCGCGGTCAGCGGTTTCTGTGTTGCACGTGCAGGCCACCAGATATGGCTTGCGACTTGGCAGTTTCACTCCGTGAAAACTGCTGGTGTTAACTCCTCCTTCCTTTAAGAGGTCGCCGTCTCGGGGATCCGCTTGCTCCGCATCAGTGCTAGCTCCTGGCTGGGCATGGCTTCTGGCCCTTGGGAGGTGGTTGCCAAACCAAATGGTAGGGCACAGTAGGAGGGCAGCAAGTAGGGCGAAGGAGTGGCTGAGGAGGGACCCCAAGGTAAGTTTCTCTCTAAGGGCCCCAATGTTATGGAGGTTCCTCAGACTCAGCTCATGAAGGAGTAAGTGGTTTAATCGGTTCTGATGAGCCGTTACGTTTACAACACGTTGATAAACCAGGTACCATTTCGAGCTACCTTGTTGGAGTAGGTCACTAGGCAGGTGCCGGATACCTTTTCCTCTCGTCCTTGGTCGTCGGTTATGGACACATTGGCGTCGTTCACAATGAGAGCTCCGTTAACTATCTGTTGGGCGCAGGTGCCATTTTGAAATTCCTGCAGAAAGTGGCGTCGACCGTCGTCTTGCAGTACCCGATGTTGAGATTTCGGGTTTTGCATTCGGCCACTCGGTTTCCGCCCTCAAAATTCAAGATCTTCTTACTACGCTGGTCCGGATAGACAGTAATTTTTACATATAACCTTAGGGCTAGAAAATTTAATCAAAAGAAGTAAAATTTCAAAATTTTGGAAAACGCTTACACTAGATACTTCTAATAATTCTATTAAACTAATGTCAATAAGCTGTCTGTCTTTAAAATAGACAATATCTTTTTCTTCCAAAATTTCCGGACTTACAATGTTTAGTTTTGATAGGGTTAAGCCCATAAGAATATTCTCTAAGTCTGTAATAACAATTCTATTTTTTGCTAAAATGTTTTCCAGAAGGTGGTTCTCTTTATCCGTTTCGGTTTTGTGAATTTGATTTAATGTAGTAGCGACTTCGTTCAAGCGATTTTGAAATTTGATATTTAATTCAGTTTGACCCTCTTCTGCTCTTTCTAATTGTTCTTGATTGAGTTTGATTTTTTCCCAATCTTTGAAGTCTGGGGTGCAGGCGATGACCTTTAATGCCGTCCCGATCAAATTTAGACTCCTAGCAGCCCTGTGGTGAAATAGTTAGTATTAGGATTATAATGCAATATCGTAACCTAGAAAAATATAAAAACATAGAAAACGGGGTCAAGGATCCTGCGAACCGTGGTCCCCAGGTCTGCTTCTATGGTTTCCTCTCAACATAGTGTAAAAAGCTTGTTCAACTTGATAGTCCTTATAGGTCCTATTTTTATTTACTTGGTTGTGGGTCTTTTCTTGGGCCTCTTTAATTTTTTTCCTAATTCCTCTATCGATTTCTGCGGACTTCGAGTGTATAATTTCTAAGGGCCTTTTGTTTGTAACTGAGTGGATAGAATTGTTATATTTATTGGCTGACAAAAGAATTAATTCGGTAGAGTCATTTAAGTTGGTTTCCTATTTCAAGCATCTAGCGACTTCTGCCAAGGTACTATGAGACCGTTCCAATTAACCGTTTGAGGTGCTATGTAGAGGCGGGGCGTTGGAAATGGTAATACCGAAAAAGTTGAGTAGCATTGTTCTAATGGTTTCGGAATTTAACGATCTTTCGTTATAGCAATAGATTGTTCTTTTGGGAAGAAATTTATTACGTGTAATAAGGAAGATTTTATGTACACAATAGCCCTCGATGCGATGGCCTGCACCATGGCAAATTTCGAAAATTGGTCGACGCACGTGAGAAAAAGGGTTTCATTTTTTGAAAAAATGTCAATGTCGAGGATTTCCCCCACAGAGGAAGGTATCGGTGTCTCTGCTACCGCTCGTTTGGATGGGTGGCGTTTATATTTTGCCATTGAACAAGTTTTGCAATTTAACGTTGTTTCTGTTGCTAACCGAAGCATTTCAGGAAAGATATAATCCCTCAGAATTTGTTTTACGTTTTCTTGTGCTGCTCGGTAAGCTCTGTTGTGTTTTGTTACAACGATTTCCCTTTGCTCAGTTGTAACTGTTACATCCTGAATGAAGTTTTTCGCATGCTTAAAGGCAGTGCCTTGGAGAAGTTTGCCTAAATTATGTTAAATAAATGCCAAGATCGGTAGGGAGCAATGTATTGCGTTAACCACTTCGGCATTGACTACGTCCTGTAGTGTATTACCAGATGATATTTGTTAGAAATGGTTATTACGTGCCTCACCTTGCTTTTAAACAAGATGAATGTGTGTACCGAGGAACTGTTTCCTTCTTCAATTATTATTTGGTTTCTGAAACGGTTTACCGGTTTGTCTGTAGTATATATATGGTATAAGTAATAAGGCATTTAAGTTTTGGCGAGGCAATGCGTTCGCCACAAGGTTTGCTTTGCCTGGTTTGTAGACTAATTTTGCGCCGTGGTCGTCGATAATTCCCTTCCAGCGTTTTAGTTTCGCATTAGGGTTTTTATCTGAGACGGCAAAGGTAAGTGGCTGGTGATCGGTAAAGATCTGCAAGCCTTTTACCCCGTACAAGTAGTTCCGGAGGTTCTTTAATGCCCAAACTATGGCGAGGAGCTCGAGCTCGTTGGTTGCATAATTCTTTTCGATGTCCCTCAGGGCGCGTAATATCATTGTGATCTGGCGGACATCCTGAGATCTCCTAGACCAAAACCCGACGCATCCGTTGTTAAATCGAATGGTTTTTTGAAGTCCGGGTATGAGAGCAAAACGTCTTCTGATGCCAAACTTTCAGCCTGTTGAACGTTTCTTCCTGCTCTTTGGTCATATCAACGTCGATTTTTCTCGACTGATATTTACTGGCATTCCCGTTTTCGCCCTTTAGGATACTCGTTAAAGGCCTTGCGATTGTCGCAAAATCTTTAATGAAGTACCTGTAGTTGCTTGCCAGCCCCAGAAATGATCTGAGTTCGAATAGCGTTTTAGGTAGGGGAAATTGCTTTATGGCCTTTACTTTTTCAGGTGAAGTTCGCAATCCCCCTTGTGACAAGATAAACCCCAAGTAGTCAACGCTCTTTTTAACTAACTTTGATTTTTCTTGAGATACTCTCATGCCTGCCTCTAAGAGTTTTTTTTTAAACCCAATCCATGTCTTTAACGTGTTCTTGCTTTTTTTTTCGAGAAAATTATAACGTCATCGACGTAAACATAGCATATTTTCGAGATTCCGTCCCGTAGGACATCATCGATGGCACTTTTGAAAATGCTTGGTGCATTTTTAAGCCCAAATGGCAATCTACAGAACTCGTATTTCCCGTTGTTATTTGAGAATGCTGTTTTTTCCCTGTCTTTTTCTGCCTGGTCTGTTTGGTAAGGTTGCATCAGACCAAGGCAAGATCAGCAGAGTATTTGTTGATGGATATTCCTTGGCTCTACTGGTGCACCAAGTTGACTATTAGGTGAATATCTCCTTGGGAGAAGGTCCTCCGCGTGGTACCTCCTGGAAACGTACTACGGTACGGCTAATGCGAGCGGCAATTCCCTGTAAATCCTCCGTCCAATAATTCCTTTGACTCCACTTCCTTACCGTGACCTGGGTAAGTCTCAAAACGGCCTCCCCTCAAGCCAGGCGTGTTACGCGACCCGTGCCCGCTGGCTTCCAGGTTCGCAGCTGAGGGGTTAATCCAGCTGTGTCCGAACGGAGCCATGCTTCGGACCTCGTGGGGGAGGCTAAACCCCACACAATGTCAGAGATGGACGAGGAGGAGCTGCTAATGCCTAGGCAGGGCTTAGCATCTCAAGCAACGTCGGATATTGACGAAGACGAGTTGTTGAGGCCAAGCCCGGTCGCCAACAGTCCGTTGATATCCGAGAGGGGCGCTAGTACTAGCACTCCCCAAGCCAAATCACATACAGGTGTGGCTCAGTTGAGCACCACCGAAGCCAACCCACAGCTCACACACCAGAAGAGGCGTGCTAGGGCACACAGGGCCCGCTTTATTCTAAGCAAGATCGCGAAGAATGAGGCTGAGGGCAAGGTGGACCCGAGAGACGCCGCAGATAAAGCGAAAATCCTCGCAGAGATTACGAAATTCGAAGCCTACCAAAAAGCTAACCCCGAGGCGTTCCAACCCCCCAAGGGAAAGCGTGAACGATCACAGGGCCAAGGATGCTCAGGAGAAAGCAAGAGCTACATCCTTCGTCAAGAAGACGAAGAAGTTCAGCGAGGTGGCCAGAGGCGGTCTGGCTATGGCGCTGGTTGATGAGCTCAATGACGACGGGCGCCTGCTGGCAGAGAAGTGGGGGAGATAGAGGCCAAGTTGTCTCACATGGTGACCGACAGGTTGGTTGCCATGCCGGGCGGTCCAATCCCCTCCTTCGACTCTTCGGACGTGGTGAGAGGGTACCGAGTTATCAGGTGACCATGCCAGGGTGCTCCAATGTCTGAGAGCACAAAACCCAGATGTCCATACAGAGGACTGGGCCATCCTGAAGGCAGAAAAGGAAATGAAGCCGAGCCAGCCATTTCTGCTGATAAACCAGCGTTGCCTGCCGCAGCTGGAAAATAACTACTTCAAAATCCGGTACGGCATAAGGAAGGCCAAGATCAAGGTCTTCCTTGCCGAACCGGATGAGCTACTGGAAGAGGTGGACGACACAAATAAGTTGTTGGATGACCTGATCATCGACAAGTCGCCCAACTCCACATCGACGAACACCAATGCCGAGAGTAGTGCAAATTAACCTGAAGCGCAGTTCGCACGCTTCGGCTAATTTGTCTATACTTCTAAGGGAGAAGGATATCGACTTTGCCCTTCTCCAAGAACCATGAACCAAAAACGAGAAAGTTTAACAAAGGAAACACACCAACACCACACACACCTTACGAACATATTAAACAACGCCTACAATGAGACATGCAAGGTGTCATTTTCAAAGAAACTGTATTCACCATGGTGGAACAAGGAGCTGAGTGCGCTCAGAAAGAAAACACGAAAGTCCTTTAATACATGTTATGTGTCCAAAGAATGGGCACCTTACAAAGAAGTACAAAAACAATACAAAAAAGCAGTATAGGAGGCCAAGAAAGAATTTTGGAAAAGTTACTGTGAAGCTTTGGAAGATATAAAGGACACATCCTAGCAAAAGATTATAGACCAATCAGCCGATGGAAAGGCTAAGGGATATACACATAAGAGACAAGGCGGAGGGAGATCACATGTCGGATGCTCAACACGCATACCGAAAAGGTCGATCGACCGAGACAGCACTGCATGAAGTGGTGAGTCACGTCGAGAAAGCTCTTAACTACAAAGAATACACGATGGCCGCCTTCTTAGATATAGAAGGTGCGTTCAATAATGTGAACGCCGAACCCATCCTGGGCTCCTTCAGCTCGATAGGCGTTCAGAGATGCATCAGAGAATGGATAGGTGCTAAGCTCACGAGTAGGACGATAGAGGCCGAACTGGGTGGCACTCACCTCACGCGAGTAGTGAAGAGAGGCACACCCCAGGGCGAAGTATTATCGCCGCTTCTCTGGCTGATCAACATGAACCACATTTTGAAAGAACTCAATTGTGGTGGAGTACGGGCAGTACGGGCGGCGAGGGGCACGAGCGCATAGCCCCCGTAGCTCATGCGCATGCCGAACGTTGTATCCTCGTCAGTTTGGTGATGTTGTAGGCTTTAGTGAGTGCCCGCCACCATACTAGAGCCCCGTATGTTAATATAGGTCTAACTACTGCTGTGTAGAGCCATATTATGGTATTATGGTGTAGTCCCCAGTTTTTCCCAAACATCTTTCCACAGGAGTAGAAGGCAATACTTGCCTTCTTGAAACTCTCTTCGGTGTTTCGTTTCCATGAGAGCTTTGGATCCAGTATAACTCCCAGAAACTTCGCCTGTTCAGAAAGTTTAAGCTCTATGCCATCTATTTTAGGCATGTTATAACTTGGGATCTTTGATCTCCTTGTAAATAGCATAAGTTCTGTTTTAGTGGGGTTAATCCCAAGTCCGCAGGATTTCGCCCAGTTGTTTAGTCTGTCCAGAGCACCCGACATAATGTCGCTTATGATGTCGGGGAAAGGACCTGATACTAGTAGCATTACGTCATCGGCGAATGCTACTGCCCGTACTCCACCACAATTGAGTTCTTTCAAAATGTGGTTCATGTTGATCAGCCAGAGAAGCGGCGATAATACTTCGCCCTGGGGTGTGCCTCTCTTCACTACTCGCGTGAGGTGAGTGCCACCCAGTTCGGCCTCTATCGTCCTACTCGTGAGCTTAGCACCTATCCATTCTCTGATGCATCTCTGAACGCCTATCGAGCTGAAGGAGCCCAGGATGGGTTCGGCGTTCACATTATTGAACGCACCTTCTATATCTAAGAAGGCGGCCATCGTGTATTCTTTGTAGTTAAGAGCTTTCTCGACGTGACTCACCACTTCATGCAGTGCTGTCTCGGTCGATCGACCTTTTCGGTATGCGT
>VNJV01018606.1:0-36895 GCA_008042635.1 Drosophila nikananu | reverse complement strand
TTTTTCTTCTCGTCGATATTTTCTTCTGGTTAACTTCTGCGTTGCTTTTCGAAAGTACAACGTTTACAAATCTTTAAAGAAATCTTCGAGCTGGCAAGTCTTTCACATACATTTGAGGTGGAAAGAAGTCCATCTACCCGGAAAAAAGTGTGCTGGAAATGTTGTTATTATATGCCATAAATTAAACTAATATTAAAACCTTAACAATTTAGCGAAAATAAATATTATAAACTATAGGGAATATCGGTTTACTTCACTTCTTGAACAAATAATTAAATGAAATTAAATAAGTTAGTAAATATACAAATGTTCTATAAAATTTCCCTACAATCAACAACCAATTTATAATAATACTTGTACTTTTATATTCGTTTTTTGAACTGTTTTCACTGGTCCCTTCTTCACAAAGTTTGCGTTTTAATTACACGCAATGCTGTTGCCTTGCTGCCAGGTCGAGACCATTGGACAGAGGCTTCTCCGGTTGTCTCCCAGCTTCGATCCCCATCGATGCACTTGCCATGGCCACGGAGAAGCGCTCCCTCTCGTTGTCATCTTCACCTCGAGTGCTGGGCTCCGAGACACTGTTGACCCTCTGTCTTTGCGTTTAACAATTAGAGTCCAATGAAGCGTACTCCTTTTTTTGTATGCATTATCGACTTAGTGCCATCAGGGAGGTTGCGGGTGTGCAGAGCCAGAAAATCTCAGAATGGCCAAGAGCTCCCAGGCGCTTAAATTGCAGTTGACTTTTGGTGAGAAGCTCTTTCCGGTTGCCGGCGAGAGCTGATCGCCACCATTGATCACCTGCGGTCTTTACTGTGATAAAGTACAGTCGAACTTCAATATACAGATTCTATTAGATAAAAAATTATCCCGTACTCTAACATATGGCAAAATTTTTGGAAAATAATTGGTAAATATGTAAATTTACAAGGTATTTCAAAATAAAGCCAAAATTATCCGTTCATTTTAATCAATTTCTCCTTTTCATAAGTCAATTTTTCCAGAGAATGGGCACACTTGTTGTAGTATTTATAACAGCAGTCACACTAATTTTCTTACATGGAACACCGGTCACACTAAGAAGTGATTTGTATGAATCTTAAAGAATATTCCTATAAAATTCTTGCCTTAAGTTTTTAAATTGTACAAATCTGAGGTAAAGTCCAACTGTATCTGAAACTTAAAAAAAAAAAAAACAAAAGAGTAAAAGAGCCCAACAACTTGTTGACATTATTGTCGTTAATTTTAACTGGCAAAGCCGGCAATGACAAAGAACCAGTGCCAGGTCTTGTAAGTCCTATAAACAAATGAAAGACAAACACTGGCCGGAGGAGACGAGACAAAGCCTATCAGTCGTCCGAGTGAAGGCCCGGCTCGGATCCTCGTCGGCGTTCCCAGCTCAGCTCTCCCGTTGTCTGGGCAAATGTTAATTTTGTCTTTTGCCAGTTAAGCGTGTCGATTTTTTAATTAGTCGCATCGTCGTCCCAGTGATTTATGGTCCAGTCAAGTTGGCCCAACCAACTGGGCAGAGACGCAGGCGCAGGCACCGGACACAGTCTGCACTTTGAAGTATTGGCTAAGCTAATAGGCGCTAAGGAGAAGAGATCCATCTGGAGTTGGAGCCCGAGGTCCTCCGTCCACTGGCGATGCTGGGTTATGAGAGAATGTGCTGTCGCTTATGGAATTTCTGCATAACTGCCAGCTCGTTTGATATAGTCACCGCGCCTTTATGGCCCAAAGCTGAGAGCCCAGAGCCAAGGTGGCTATAAGCAAACAGCTAACAAGTGCAGGCACGGGTAATGAGCTGACATTGAACATGCTAGGCATGTTAGAATTTTCGTTTGATGGCAGCTCAGAAATAAGCCATATCTCTTGAGATTTATGCCTAGAGTTACGGAGGTCAACCATGCGTGAGTCGCCAAATAAGAAAATTACAAGGCACTGGGCAAAAATAAAGCCCAAATCTTATTATGATTGGAACAAAAAATGTTTTTAAAAAAGTAAAGGTACGACAAATTTAACTAGAGAAAAGAATAACTTTATAACAAAAGCTTTAATCTCCATAAACCTTATACAAAAATTATAAAAATAGTTCCATAAGGGCTCTAGTTTTGTATTTAATTTTAAAATAGCTTTTTGCGAGTGCATTGTTTCTCAGTTGATGTGAACTAAGAAGAAGAAAGGTATCCAAAATGACCCCCGTTTTAGTGGGGCCAACATAAACAGTGTTCTAATTAAGCTAACAAAATTCTGACCATTCCTAGCCAAAATAGCCTCAGCTGGAGTTCAGCTATTGGATATCTTGTTCGAAAACTACATACATCGCATAGCACCCAGATCACAACTCGTACAAAGAATCCGCAAATCAGAGGTCTAACCATATTTGCCAAACTTAACGATTGCATCAACATTTTTGCGCTCACTCGTTACAGTTTCGTAGAGTTTTCGTTGTGGGTCTTATGACAATGTCTTGTCTTGTCTTCGGAATGCTTTAAATACACTCACGCAGCCCGGCGAGCGATTTTAATGCAGTGAAAACCGTTTGATGGAATTTCCAGTCGAATGGCCAAACACCTTTTCGGCCCGAAGTTAACACATCGTAAACAATCCGCTGAGAAACTAGTCGGGACATAAATCAAACTGCAGCTGATGACCCCCGGGCCAAGACCTTTACTCTCACTTTTCCCCGACCCAACCGATCGCACTGTCAAAGAAGGCAGAAACAAGAAGCGCGGGCGTTCCTAAACATGTCCAGCATTAATATGCAAATCGATGGACCCAAACCCATCATAAAACAAAGTTGGAAACACACAAAAACATCTTCGATATGTGTCACTGTGTCGCTGTGCGTGAGTGGCTTAGCAGACAAAGTGGTAAAAGCCAGTTCCGGGAAGCAAGAAGCCGCTTAGAGATGGCAGAAGGTGCATGACGTAGGAAAAGCTATCGGAAAATGCTCAAGGAATGTCAGTTTTTGAATTAAGAAAGCATACTTCTTATTCTGTTTTCCTTTTAAAAGAACACAGGAACAGCAGGTTGTTTTAGTAACCTCCAAAGAAGCTTGGTAAAAAAACTCTGGGTTAGTGCAAGATATTAAGTTCATTTAATAAGAAGCTAAGGATTCAAATGACTCACGCCATCAGCTGTAGAATCGCTGCTGAAAAACGCTACAAGAAAAGCGAGGAAAAGCCATACCAAGCCAAGCCACACTGAAACCGAACCGAACCGAACTGTCCCCTTCAGCGACAACATCTTAAGCTCATTTGTCACATAAAAATCATATATGTAATTTGCTTGACAACCAAAAGTGGACACCGAACGTCACGCGCCCGTGCAGCGAACGCCTCCATATTGGTGTAGGCTTTTGGCCAGAAGAGAGACAGAGAGATCGGGAAGGGGACAGGGGATCGAGGAGCTGGTGGCATCCCAGCCGGGGAGTCGCAGCATCAATCTCGACGGCGGATGCTTTTCGGTGTCGCGTTGAGTGAGCGTTTCCTTAAATTAGCTGCACTTTGGATGCACCATTATGCCGCCTGCCCCGGCACTTGATGTGGTATCGTTGTCATCCTCCAGACCCGGGCTCCATCATCATGGCCATTTTTGGGTGGGCTTTAAGTGCCGGGATCTCTGGTGCTCTGATGGAGTGTTGAAGCCAACGGTCGAGGTCAGTGGCAAAGAAATTTATGGCCCAGCGATGTTTGCATGATGCATGATACTCGGATTCAGGTGGGCGCAATTGAGTTGGATTATAAAGCGCCACAAAAGAGAAATTACATTCGCCATCGCTTAACTAGCTTTCGGGCGAGAGGACTCAATGACATGAATAAATTTGGAGTTTTTAGGGAAGATTAAATGGTTGTTGAGAGGCCATCAAGCTATCAAAGTTACTGCTCTTAATAAATGTTTTATTATTTAGGGAAAGCCAAAAAAATATCTAACGAGGCTAACTTATATTTTAGTTTAATCATAAATAAGAAAGCTCTTAATATGTTTATCTTTAAGGTGAGATAGTCTTTCTTTATCATGCAAACTTTCATATAATGTATGTATTTAAATTAAATTAAAACAATGTGTGCTTCAGGCGATTTCTTTCTACCCTCTAATCAGTGTCCGAGCAAAAATGCTTAATCAATTATCTACCGATTTCCCACCTGACTTGCAACTTGCGAATCTCCACAACTTCCATGTAGCACCTGCTGAGGGGGAAAACCCGAGGAAAAACTAACTCTTACTCTCGCGCATCCGGTTCTCAGAGGGGGGAATAGAATGGAATATCTTCGGCAGAACCGTTTAAGCAATCCATTTAAACAACGAGACACTTCAAAGCCAAGCTGCTGAATGCTGAACGTCTGTGTCTATCTGCGCTAAATGGAAAAGCCCTCAACGGCCTGGGCAAACATTTGCAATTACAATTTTAGCATATAATTGCAAACATGATAAACACTTTTATCTGCTGTTGCTTCTGTGACTGTTGCTGCACTGCACTGCACTGTGCTGTGATGTGATGTGAGGCCAAGACGAGCAAACCTGGCCCAGAGCCTGGGCCAAGACCAGTCCGGAGTCCGGACCACAACTCACGCAGCAGCCTCAGCAACATCTCAGATGCAGCAGCAGGTTAGCCGAAGCTGCCAAGAAGAAGCGTGTCGCCAATTGATCGTGAGGTTTACCTAGAAAAATGTCGCGACAATTCTGCACGCAAAAAGGAAAACTAAACGAAAGGAACAAAAGACAAACGACAGAAGCAGGCTCAAAGAGATGCGAATTTAGCTCTCAAAGTAAATGTATTATTTAAGAAAAATACTAATAAAAAATAAACTATACCCTAGCTGCACATATTTTAAATTATTTAATATTACATCCCAAAACTAGACTTTTAACACTTCATCTAATAAAGGTTTTCAGAACCCTCCCTCCAAGAACCCTCTTCAGTTATAGGTCCCTAAATTCGTATTTGAGAATTGTAAGATGCTTTGAATAACATAAATTATTTAAAGACTTTTTATTTGGAACATTTTCTTGAATAGTTTAACTTTTAAAATTACAATCAATAAAATACAAATGCCAATGCTATACCCTCCAGTTAGTATCAAAGCTAAGCCTTGATTTTTAACCTTTTCCAGATATTTTTAGCTGGCCCGTCAGCAACGGCATCCAGTTAAAGCCAAGGCAAGGCTTCGGACCGAGGCCGATGGAACTAGCGGAGTATGCAATTGAAATTGAAGAATTACGCGAAGAATGTCAGCGGACATAGTAGATGTTGTACACACGGCTGGAAGTGCATCCCGATCCCGATCTGGCCTGAGGGTCGCATACATTAAGGCCGGTTTTAAGTAGCTGGCTCGAATGGGGCCCTCAGATAGATATATAGCCTACACAGTCAGCTGATCAGGGGAGTCGTCGTCAAAGTGCGGCCCCCGCCATTGCCACTACTTTTTTGCTTTGAGGCCGCGGCGGCATCTAAATGAACTAAAGATCAACTTCGCTTTAGTAGCCTTAGCCTCATTACGAATGGAAATGATGATGGACAATAATGACGCGACAACAGGAAGTCCAACTTGCAATGCCGACGACAAGTCGTCAACTCCACTCGTCCAGTCCCGTCCCGATCCGAACCCAAGTGAATGAAACCCCATTCGAGAAGAACTCGAAGCCGAACTCGGACTCGGACTCGCACTCGAACTGGAACTGGGCTAGTGCATCGTTAAATTGATTTGTGTGTGATCTCCGATCCGATCGGTGCGGCACAACTAGTTTCCAATGCCTGAGAAAAAGGCCAGAGATGTGTCGGCGAGAAAAACGAAATAGTTTCTGTTTCAATATTTGTTTGAACATTTCAAAAATGCCACTTAAACGAGAGTCTTCTTTTCATGAGCCAACTTCCGTTTAAGGCGCGTTCTTGGCCTTATCATTGTCATAAGAGAGTTGTAAAGAATCCCGTGAATGTTAATGAGATGGGAATAAATCTGATTTAATGACAGTCAGAACAGCTGCAGAGGAGAACATTTAGGCAGCAAGGTGTTTAGATTTGTAAATTAATTATTAAGACGGCTAACAGAAGGGGTAAATACTTTTGGTTATACAAAGTGGAATACAATTTAGTTTAAGTAAATTTAAATTTTAATAGTTGACTTTAGGCAATGGAATTTACTTTTTAAATGCCCACTTAGGAAAATCTTTTACCCCAATAATTACCAGAACAGAAGAGACTTATGAAGAACACCTCCATTAATAATAAGATCACAACAAGTCCCCCCTAATGGCCACCAGCCCTGCTGCAAATTGAGTAACAAATTTACAACAATCCCAGAATTGGCAGGGCAGCCATAACCATGGCCAAAAGGGAACCGTTAGGAACCATTGCGAGTATTGTCATAATTTCGACAGGCCCACAATGGGAAAATGAAGCTGGTAGCCAACACCCGCAACTTCAGAGGCTGGTAACGGGCAACCTGGCCAATTCGGCTGACTGTCCGACTGGCAATAGGAATTAAAGTTAACAAATTTCCGACAATGTTTGGACAGTTTTTCCGAAAAAGCCAGCCAGCAAACACAGCAGAACAGAACGCCAACAACGCTGCAAACTGCAAATGACGCCAAGTACCGTAATTGTGGCTCTTTTGGGTCTTTTGTCCGCATTCAAAGTTGTCAGATAAATGCAGAAATGCTGAACGAACAGGAGAGAGTCGGAGCCAGTGTTGGGGATGGTGCAGGATAAGTGCACTTGAAAAATCAGGAGGCCAAGGAGCCCTAGAAATACTTAATGGGTACTTTGTAATACTTAACGAAACTTTACAGGAATAAAGATTAACTGTTTTTTCAAACAACAAAATATTACAAAGTAAGAAGTACACTTTATATATTTTAAAGCAATTCCCAAGCTAATAATTTCCAGTGTAAACCTATTGCAGATCGTTTTGCTGACAATGCAACTCGTAGGTAGCCAGACCAGCTTCCTTCCATCAGCCAACGCAGACGCCCCAAAGGCCTAAAAGTTGCCGCCAACTTCCAATTGCCAAACATTTTCCCCTTACCCTAACTTTTTCCCCTAAGACCTTTTTTTGCGGATTTCTTAGGTGGCTTTCAGGGAGAAGGAGACTTTGGCTACGAGCTGCGAATGTGTGTAAAGTTAAGTTGTCGTCGGTCGATTGTTGTTCGATGAATCGTGATTTTGTCAATTGGAGCTCAAATTTTTTGTGCTCGGCTTCCTTTGTGACTGTGAAATGTGGCATGGTAGTGGCTTGGTAATGGGAAATGGAAAATGGGTGTGGGAAAGGCAATTAGAGCGATGGAAAGTGCCTTCGACTGGTTCTAAGTCGACTGGGAACTGAGCAGAAGGAGTGCTCATTTCAATGGCATGGTTATTGGGCTAGAATTAGTGGGATTCAATGGGAATTTACATTAATCCGTATATTATACTTTATCAAGGAAATTTAATAGTTAATATAAGAAAATCAGAGGGGAATATGATTATCTCGCCTGTCACATGTGGCCTACAAAGGAGTCGTCAATTACTTGTCCAACTCCTAGTTTGACGCTCGCAGAAGGTAGCCACAGTAATCAAATATTGATGAGTTAGGGCTAAAGGGAAAAGGCCGAAGCGTAACTTACCACTTTTAGGAGGAACTCTGAAATTAAGCAGCCAGAATGATAGCTGATCACTGATGATCACACAAACAGAACGGTTCTCGGCTCGGTTTGTTTGCCTTTGACAAACAGAAAGGCAAAAGGGAGAACAGAAACGAACTTCAAATATATCAACACATGCCACAAATGTATAAAAGATGTGAAGGCAACACGACTCCGGCTGCAGGCCTCATATTCATATTGATGTATTACGATAGTTTGCTGGAAGTTCCAGCTCGTCTCGAGCCGACTCTTTGGGCTGTAAAAAGCGCTCGTAAAATCTACAAAAACATGGCTGGGAACGCGCCCAAAATTAAGAAAAGAGAAAAATACAAAGACCAACTGATCTGGGGAATAAAGAACCAACTGCAGGCAGCAAACAAGCCAAGAAGGTCTTAGCCGGCAGATAAATAATGGAAACGCATACTAATTAAATGGTGAGAACTCTGCCGAGCCGGCAGTCTAAGCCATGCCCAATTATTTGCACCCGGAGAGTCTCGTATCTCAGATCACAGGTTATTTATCATCATCAGCGAGAGTATCATCTTAAAAATATGTTAATTATGACGTCGAGTCTAATTGTTAATGTCCATAGACTTGGTGAGGTTTCCTTTTTTAACGTTTCCCCATTAATTGATTTCAATGAGATGATAATTACCGACAAAAGGGCAATTAATGCAAGCCACAGGAAGAAACAACGAAACCGATATTAATGAAATGAAATGAAATTTAATGCAGACCCAAAAAAATCAACGTTCAGCTCTCAGCGGCGCACAGAAGTTCCCACATCATTAATAAGAAATAAAGCTGAAAAGGCAGCGGAGACACACACGACGACCAGGCGCTACAGAGCTGAAATTCAAACGAACCACGAGCAGCAGATACAGATACAGAATAACAGATACAAATGTATCTACATGACGACAAATTATGCAGCGACAAGCAAGCGCAGTGGCCGGAGATTCCTCCTTATCGGACTTTTTATATTCGGATTGCCTCGGTTTAGTATAACTCTTTTTTCTGTTTGTGAAAATAAATTATAAACAGTTGGAAATTAAGCCGAACGTTTTGTCCGCTGTCCGTTTAGTGGAAATTTATTGGTCGGGCATCTTCGACGGCTACCTGAATGTAGGCTTTGATCTACGACCAGATTAAGCTTCCCTATGCCCGCCAGAGCTGACAATTTATCCTTTTACTGGACATATATGTCCTTTCTTAAATTTTATAAATGATGGTAATAAAGTATTTATATTTATGTTTATAAATTTCTAAGGTGGAGAGCGCTAGATCTGTGAACTGGATCAGGTCACGAGTGGCACCTGAAAGATATGACCCAAGTTATAGTTATTATTATTAAATAAATAATTTATATTTTTTTAAATCCTTATTATAAATATTTTAAAATATCATAAATCCAAATGTTCGTTAGCTTATCGTATCTTTCGTTATATTTCTAAAACTTTTCAAGTCTGCACCGATTCCCGCTGGTCATCTTCACACTCTATTAGCTGCAGCTGAGCTCCTATCTATCAGTTGGATCTGAAAGCGTTTACGGAAATATTTTATCTATTTTATTTACATATCCCACCAAAAATAGCCTGCTTATACACTCGGCTTCTTAAGTTGCTAAGCCCCACTCGGCTGCGGTTCCTCGATGTGTTCTTTAGCTCATAAAACTCCATCGGTGAATCATGGTGCCGTCCCCTTGTTCCTCGGTTCCCCCAGCTTCTGCTCCTCCCTCCCTTCGAGGTTTCCGAGGGCGAAGACAGCCTCCCAGACTCAAACTCGGAGCTCTGATCTTCGGGGCCTGCATTTCATTTATTGTGTAATTCCCTACAATGTACTTTTGGTTGCCACGGATTTCTTGTCTTCGCTTTTGAATTTGATTCTTGATTTTATGTCAGTTTATTTATGATAAGATGACCTTTTTTCTCCTTTTTATCCGCTGGGTCTTTCCAGCTCATTTATTTTTCCTGCTTGAATTTGTATACCCTTGCAGGGTATTTTAATTTAAGGCAGAAGCTTGCAACGCAGTGAAGGAGTTGTCCCTGACCCAATATATATTTTTGATAAGCATCAACAGCTGATCTAGTCATGTCTGCAAGAAAAAAACCATTTATTTTTTAAATTTAAGATTTTTAGCACAGAAAAGCTTTTCGAATTTTCAAATATAGTTTTCTTGACTTAATTAAAAAAATTTTAAAACTTTTATTTGCCAAGGAAATAATGATATAAAAATAACGCGATAAAGTTTCTATATATATTTGTAATATTTAAGGTCTTTTTTGTGGTAGATCACGTCTTTGACAAATCTCTTATATATTTTAATAAAAAACTAAAGAAATCGATTTCCGGTTTCACATTTATGCATTTTTGACTTAGTTTAGATCGATTTAAAATTCGGTCCCCTGATCCAATTGCAAAATTTGCAAGGGTATACACATTTTGGCTTCCAAAAATTGGCTTTCTTTCTTGTTCTTTTGGTTTTCGTTTTTGGCTGTCTCGAAAAAGGAGTTCAGTTTCTCTAGTTCTCACTCAGTCTTGCTGCATGAATGAATGTATGAATGAAGCTCATTAAATGATGGATCCCTAAGGCGGGGGATGTGGGAATCTGCCTGCAGAAGATATTGAAATATGAGTAGGATGCCCTGGATGTTTTTAAGACGAACTCAAAGTCTGGGACTGAAGGATTATGAATTAATAGGGAGGTTTACAATTCGAAAATATGATTTTAAGAGGTGCGATTTTTATTAAATATTATATTATATTAATATTAGCCTTTGGATTTTATATATTGGCTTTTGAATTCCAAACGAATGGGAGGAGATTAGTCTTGTCTCGGCTTCTATTTTATTACAACCGAGAAACAGATTTTCAAGATCAACAACGCAGCGTCACGAGAAGAGATGAAAAGCGAGATCTTTTTTTGCGATTAGAGCAAAACAATGAATGCACGATGGATTCAAAAAAGAACAAAACAAAAACTGACAAAAAACATAACCAAAAAGCATAAAAAACAAAACATTTTCAAACCTGAGTGACAGAGACGGAGACAAAGCAACAAAAATGAGAACAAGAACGTTGAATTGTTGTTGATTTTTGTTTGTTTTTTTCTCTGTTTCTTCTGTTGTTGTGCTATGAGAATTCAGCCAAACCATTTCCAACGCTCTCAGACAAAGGCATTAATGTGGAATGGGTCTGGTCCGGGACATAATATCTTGGCCTTTTATATTTTTCCTCTGACAGACTTCTTGGAGCAATATTACTGTCAACGAACGACGCGTCGTTCCCTTCGCCTGTGTGTTTATCCAAACATAATTGAAATGCGTTCTCAATGGGTTAATTTGGTGTGGAGCAAGGGGCTAACGTAAACACAATTAGGTGCCAAAAAACCAAAAACAAAAACAGAAACAGAAAAGGAGGAGCAGAGTGAAGCTCTCCACTTAGGGCCATCTCATCTCCACACGGGCCAAGATGAAATGACAAAATCTAGAGTAAACCAACTCGATAAGCAAACACCGGAGTGGACGAAGATCATTGATGATGGTCTGTTTGGGGCTCGAGTGTGTGCGTCGACGACCTAACAAAATATTGTCTTAGTGCATTTTAATGGTTTAACCCTTGAGAACCTGCGATGCATCTTTGCCGCAATTGCCGGGCAAGGTAAGCGATATGCCGGCCATCTCCCAGCTGGAGCGCGCACCTTGTCCCGCCAGCCGCTGGCTTAATGACTCGCCAGTTTGCAATGCAAAGGCTACACTCATCCAAAAAGCGCCTTCTAATGCCCAAAAGAAAATTACGTTTTCTTTATTTAGATTCTGTGAGGGAAAGGGTAATTTAAATTGATGTTTTCTTAGGGACTTTCAATTCTTAATAGAAATGTAAGCACAATTGCAGTTGTATGCATACTTTGCAATTGAACTATTGTTTTCTTTTAGTTTCAATATTATAAAATATATATACTATTAATACTGAATTTTTCCTAGTGCATGTCTGCTTAATTAGGCAGCATCTACGCCAGAATCTCGAACTGGCCAACGTCTCGTCGCTTATTTCTCCTTTAGTACCACCGCTCAGTTAGTAAATCAGACAGATACGCAGTCGGCGGGCAGGCAACTTCATTAACAGCCTCTCGGCCTCTCGCACGTTTAAAAAGTAGAAATAAACTATTATTTATGATTATTGTGAGAATTTCACAATGGCATGCGAGAATTTATTGTTAATGTTCTTCAGCTCTCTTCGCCAATCTGCGGTGTTGTGATTTCTTAACATTTCTAGGAGCTGCAGCACAGTGGTTTGCATTTTATTGAAAGTGTTTTCTGGTTTTGAAAGTTGAAATGGAACCAAAATGGTTGCAGGTAAAAATCAGTCCAGTTTCTCCTAAATAATATCTTTTTATTAAAAAGTAAAATATACAAAGCAGTAAAGCAAGTCGGCTTCTTTCTCTGCTAAAACAAAGTAAATATTGGCATGTTTAATTTATTTATTATAATTATTTTCTATAATTTTCTTGAAAAGCTACCAATTCATTAAAGTTTTCCATTAAACTTGGTTCTAGTAAAAAAAAGAGCCCAGACTAGGATAAGAGAGACAAATGCGACACCAACTTTAATGTTTGTTGTCTTTACCTTTCGCGTGATAATTAAACATTTTTTATGCAGAAGCTATAAACCAGTGTTTTTTATGTCCGATTGATTGTTAGTTGCTTAAAGCTTAATTTTCATCGCTATCAGCACTTTAAAATTTATTTGCACAGTCGAATTCCATTCTGCAATTTTAAATTTGTTTTAAAGCCCCCATCAACCCCGTTGGAAAAATAATAAAACGTTTGCAATTATAATTCATCCATAAATTTTTTTTTATTTTTTTTCATATTTTTGTTGTTTGCATTTTTTGTTTGTTCGTTTTTTTTTGTTTGGTTTGATTTTTTTTTTAATTCATTTTTGTAATTACTAAAAAATTTCATAAAATTGTTTAGGCTAAGTCGTAAGTACAACACTAAATTACAATTGTATGCAAGTAACTACTATTTTTATGGTTTTTCATTTATCGCTTTCTTCTGGTATAAATATTTGTGTGTTTTTTATGTGTCTTTTCAACTTTTTACAATTTTTTTTCTCAAGTGTTCCTCTACTTCGTTTGCTTGTTTTTTTTTTTTAATTTTTTAGGTTTTCATTTTCAATAAAAATATAAATTACTAAAAACGACTATTTAAAAAGTAAATATTTATAAAAATATACGTGTGTTTGTGTGCATCCCGTGTGGGGGATTCGAAGAACTTTATGTACAAAACTGGATGAGAGGAGAGCGCGGGGCAGCAAACGTATAAAAATATTTGTATATACTGTGTAAGATTTATCAGATAAGTTGCTGCACAGTTTGTTTTTAGCACTTTTACAACTAGTTTTCATTTCTTTACACTAACGAGGAACCATTTGCAATTAAACACTGTAGTTTTGTTGATTTAATTTTGATGTTTTGGAATTTCGCAAACAGGTTTTGCGTTTTTCGTGCTGCACATTGTCTGATTTGTTGTCTTCGGTTTTGAGATCAAAATTAAATTGTATTAACCTTTTTTATTTGCCATTTATAAAAAACATAATATTAATAATAAGACTATGAAGACTGTGGGAAAACACGAATTTTCGGTTTTGTGTTAAGTGTCTGCGTATATTGTTTTGTGTATTTCATGAATTTATTGTTATTAATTTTGCCTTGTCCTGTGTTTCAATTCAGTTCAATTCAGAGTTTTCGTGATCAATTTTTTACTGTTCGTCTTACAATTTATAAATTCAATACATTTCGCTTGCAGTTAGACGCTAACTACAATTATTATTGACTTCTTTTGCGCCGAGAGAGATGCTCAAAAAAAAATATATGGGTTGTAAATGGACAAAATTAAAAAGTAGAAATAAAAATTAAAACAAAAAGATTAAAAATGGAAATAAAAAAAAATACAAAATTGGTTGATAGGGTAATTTATAAGTACTTAAAATAGAATCACTAAATGTTTTGCTTGTCTTCGCATGTTTGTTTGTTTGTTTGTTTTGGGTCTTTAAATTAACACTAAGCTAGGGTCCAGTTAAGTTTAATTTTCCGTTCGTTCGCTACATTTACATATACATAGTTAGAAACTAAATAGTCGAGATAGTGTCAATTTATGTAGTTTTTTAGTTTGTTTTTAGTCGTGTCTTCATATGTTTGTCTTATCCATTTCGTATATCGATGTGACCTATGAGTACTATATACAAATCGCCCGATCCGGCCGACTGCCTTGCATAGAAAGACAGCTCCGTTCCAGGGCGGCGTCATTGAGGAGGTTTCTTTTCAATCGTTTAGCATTAGTTTATATTTACGAGTAGGCTACCATTAATATTTACAATTTATACCGAACTAAGTGAAAAATAGATTAATTGAAGCAGATTTTTCAGTAACATGCAAAACGTCAAAACGTGTGCAGAGTCGGCTCTTCGACTCTGTCGTCCAGTGGTTCTTGGTCTTGGTCTTGGTCTAAATTTTAGGTAGCAATTGGTCAAGTGATTTTCAAGGATTTCAGAGGGGGCAACATTTTTTCAGGGGCGTACAAACTGTTTCCGCTGGCTATTTCGATGCAATTTTGAGGGATATCCCGTGTATAAAATGTATTTTTGTAAAATTTGTGGTTTCGCATTGCAATTTTGATAAAATCTTTACAAATGTAGAGTGACCGAAATGGCTTGGGCAACAGTCATGCTAATTACTTTTAAGGGACTTGAGGGAGTTTTCATGTTATGCCTGTTACAGAGTTTCCTTTTCGTGACGACTAAACTGCTTCAATCAACAACAACATTTTGGCGTCTCTCTCCTATATTTCGAACCCAACCCAGTCTTTTCTTTGTGTGTGTGCTGTAAGCTCCTCGCGGACCTCCGCATTTTTGGAGTTACATGTGCGGAGTGCCGCAGACCACGGATCTCTGCTGTTGCGCTGTCCCCGCTCCGCTTCCCGCCGCCGAGGCGGCGGCCATCAGCTGGGAGGAGCAAGCCCCCGCCACACCAGCCGCCGCCAGTGAGGGCCAGCGCTGGCTGCAGTAGGATCCCTCGCCAAGGACCGAGATCCGCTTGCCCTCCGCAGCGCCCGGTGCTCCCTTCACGGAGCTGCCGGCGGGTGAGCTGCGATGCATGAGCGTGGGATCCGTGTTGAGCTGCTTCTGCGACTTGGCCCTCTGCAAGGGGGCCACACAAAAGTCCGAGTTGGCATTGTTGTTGTCCGCCGCCGAGGCCACATAGCCGCCGTACATTAGGCACTCGTCCGCCGCTGCTGCCGCCGCCGCCGCCGCTGCCGCCGACGCACAGATGTTGTTGACCGACTTGTCCCAGGTGTTCTTGATTATGTTCGGGTTGCCGCCATCGAAGGTCAGTCCGCTGCTGCTGCCGGTTTTGCCGCCCAGAGACGCCGAGGCCAGAGCCACGCCCACAGCACTACCATTGTGATGCAGTGTGGCCACCGCATTCTGCTCGTTCTGCTTCCTGGCCTCCGCATCGTCCTTCTCCTGGGCGCGCTTCCGCTTCCGCTTCATGCAGAAGACCACACAGGCGGCGATGACCGCAACCAGGGGCATGGCCACGGAGAACACAGCAATCAGAACCACCTGGGCGTTGGTCAAGCCATCGGCTCTAGCCTGGGTGGTGGCTTCATACTGGAGGGGACCGAAGGAAACCGAGTTATACGATTCCTCGTCACACTGATTGCCACGGAAGCCATTGGCGCAGACACACTCAAAGGAGTTCACGCGGTTCATGCAGGTACCACCATTGTGACAGGGTCCACTGACGCACTCATCGATGTCCACGGAGCAATCCTTTCCGGTGAAGCCGGCCCGGCAGGTGCACTGGTAGTCGTTGTTCAGATTCGTGCAGGTTCCTCCATTGGCACAGGGTCTGATGAGGCACAAGTCCACCTTGCTGCTGCAGTGAGGGCCATGGAATCCGGCAACGCATTGGCAACGATATTGGTTCACCATGTCGATGCAGGTGGCGCCATTTTCGCACTGGTGGCCCAGACAGTCATCAATGTTGGTCTCACACTTGAATCCGCTGAATCCCGCTGGACAAATGCACTTGCCATTGGGCTGACAGCTTCCACCATTTAGGCAGGGGTTCGGACTGCAGTTGTCCAGCTGGAGCTCGCAGGTGGGTCCGCTGTAGCCGATGGGACACTCGCACTGGTAACCCTGACCCTTGCCCCCCAGGCCGGGACGGACGTTGCGACAGGTGCCCTGCTGGCAGGGCTTATCGGAGCAGGTGAGCACTTTCTCCTCGCACATCTTTCCGCTCCAGCCACTGGGGCAATGGCACTTGTAGCCCGTCTTCGAGGGCGGCTCATCCACGCAGGTTCCGCCATTCTGGCAGGGATTCACATCGGCGTCGCAGGAGTAAATCTCAGTTTCGCAATCGTCGCCACTGAATCCGGGTGCGCACTTGCAGGTGTACAGTCCCTCGCCGGTGTTGAAGCAGGTGCCGCCATTCTTGCAGGGACGATGGTTGGTGCAGTAGTTCAGATCCTGGTTGCAGTACAGGCCACCCCAACCCTCGTTGCAAATGCAGGTCCAGGGTTTGTTGCAAGTGCCGTGAATGCAGTTGGGTTCCAGTACGCACTCGTTGCACAGAGCTCCCTTCCAACCCAGTTGGCAACTGTAAATGTAGAGAAAGGAGAAAATATTGGTTAGTGTGACCGTGCAGTAATGTTGCCAAAGTGTGGCCAAGCTTATAAATGAGTAAGTTAGTGGACCAATCATAATTGGAGTACCTTAAATGTAGTTCTTTAACTAATATTTCTTGTTGTGTAGATACCGATCTTTTCCCTCCTCTCTTTTCTTGCGATTCAAAGGGTTAAAAAGAAATCCACAGATACACTTAAGCCTCTTTGCGTCTGTTTATTGAAGCGCCGCGAGCGCTGGTTTACTTTTGACTTCGGAATGGGCGCGAGCAGGACGGAAGGCTTGTCTTCCATCACCTGTTCCACGCATCTCTGCGTCCCACTCCCTCCCCCGACAGGCATACACTTGTTTGCATGCCACGCTTGATTGCAGTTAACGAAAAGAAGAAGTTGCACAAGAAACGAGCAGAAAGACGCAGAAAGAGGGAAAGGAAGATGGCTTGTCATCTTGAAAAAGTCTCGTTCGCAATTGAAATAAAACGAATGTCTCTGCCAGAAGTCATATCCGCACACTCGAAAAAGCGAAGAGTGTGCGAAAGATGGGGGAAGCTCGCCGAGGGAGTTGCGGAAAATGTTTAATTTCTCACGATCATAAATTGATTCCAAACCAATGAAGAAATAAAATAAAATAAAAGAGTTGCTTCCTCTGCAACACATAACGCACGCATGCACGCACTTGCACGAACATGCAAGCCAACTGTAATGCAAAAAGCCTTCACCCACAAAAATTTCAATAGTTAATAATTCAAAGTAAGACAGGTAACCTGTTGACTTGGAGTAAGGTAGGCAAGCGACAAACACCCAGGCAGACCGGCGGACAGACGGACAGTCACTCAGACAAGTAGTAATTGATATGCGTCAGCCAGTGTGTACACAAAGAAATGTCAAAAAGCAGCCGTCGCGTTGCCAACTTGCTTTACACTGTGTATTTGGTGTGGCGTATGCGCTTAGAATTATTAAAATATTCCCACAATCAAACAACCTGGCTAAGTGGCACGCATACCCGGGCGTCTTTGCGGTTTCCAGCTAACAATTCGATTCACAAAACAGTACGAATCACTTCGCTGTGCTCCACTCAAACTCCGCACAATGATGTGTTGATTTCGGTGCTCTTTTTTATTTGGCACAATTATCGGCGGACCACAAAATGTTTGATTTCCGCCTAGCAGTGAGAGGAGGTTTATTGGCCAACGTAATGCATAAATAATGAGCAACATCCTCTGTTTACGGCGTTTGAAAATCAATTTCGGAGCTCTCTACAGTGCCAACACTGGCAATATTATCTCGAAATTAAAAGGGGACTTTTCCTAATATTTTTTTTTTTGCTATATTTCATTTTACTTAAATTTGTATTCTGCTAGTACAGGTTATGTAAGGGGAAAACAATAAGTTTAACCCATGCGACACGTTTTTCGCGGTGCAGCTGCTACTTTGTTGAAATTGTATGCTGAAAATATCTCAAAATATTTGCGAGCGTCGTCAAAAGTGTTCGCTTACACCTTCATGGGCAAAAAAATGTGGGAAAACTTCGTTACTTGTAATTCAATTTGGCCGCCTGGCTTTTACTTCGCCTCAAAATTGTAATGCAAAACCCCGGACAAATCAAATGACATCGCGCCGAACCGAAAGAATTTCTTGCGGTCGCCGGACGAGCGACCGAACAAAAAAGAGGCAACTTGCATTCAATCCAAGGGGAAAAATACAAATAAACTAAAATAAAATAAAAGAGCGGCAAAGTGTTTTATGCCCTTTTGCTGCTGCTCACGGTAGCAGTCAAACATTCAGCATTACATTGAAAAGGTGTGCCCCATCATGATCGTAGTTCGTTTGCCGTGTTTTTCTTCTCGTTTTTGCTGGGTGGGCAAAAGCAACAGCAAAGGCACATAGCAAAAAGCGCGAAAAAGCAAGCAACAAACAAATAAAACGTGCAAAGTACAAAAAGAGCACAAGAATCATCATTTAAATTGAAGGCAAAGCACCCAACCAACCGTTAGTTGCCGACTTAATTAGCGACATGTTGCCAAAGGCTTTGAACCTCTTCCAAAATATATTCAAGACTTCTCTAAGCTAGTTTCTTGTATTTATATTCACCAGATGCATGGCTATATAATGCAGATCTAATATAATACCCGCCACAATAGCCTAATTAATAAAATGCAATCAAATAAATTACTTACACGCATTGATTGGGTTTCTCGCAGTGTCCATGCTCACAGCCCTTGGCGCATTTGGCTGCAAATACACAAAAAGAGGGAAAATTTAAATATAAATTAATTGAAATGTAAATGATACGGGTGGTGGGGCGAAAAGACTTTCCCAAAAAGCCACAAAAACAAAGACCTAAATGGACCGCGACTGACTCCCCCCACCTGTTCGCTTGTCCAAACATAAACCCGGGGGACACCCACTCAGCAACGAGGTGTGTGCTCTGCCCACTCACAGACATTGAGATCCATCAAAGTGAGCCAATTCCGAGGCAGAAGTGCCGAGAAAACTTTCTTTTTCACGCGTCTGGCAATGAAAATCTCCCCCCAAAAAAGATGTCTCTTTTTCGGGAAATAAAACACCAGCCGCGCGCCAAACAATAGAAAAACGTTTAAAACGTTTTAGCACAGAGACTAAAACAAAACAAAACAAAAAAAAAACTATAAACTATAAAAATGAATCATGGCCAGTGGCTCTCAAAGTTTCAGTGTTTTGGCAGTGTGCGAAGAGAGTTTTAAGCGAGCCAAGAGCAGGAATAACTTGTTTCTAAGGCCAAAAAGGAAACACACAAAATGAAATAATCCCATGGCCAGGAGAAGAAGAAGCAGCAGCGGCAGCTGAGGCGGAGGCCGTGGCCCAAAACAGAAAACAGATTCCCAAGCTCGAAAGGTTCGACGAAAACATCGATTGGAAGCCGGAGTTGGAGACGGACTCGGGAGTCGGGAGTCGGGAGTAAGTCGGAGCTAGAGCTGGGATCTCTCCGAAGAATGTGGCAAACATGTTTCGGCCGGCGAGTGAAGCCGAAGTTGAAGAAGGCAGGAAGCTGGGGAGTTGCCACAAGGCCCTAGAGAAGGGGTAAAAGTCGTGAACAAAGCTAAAAAAGGCAATGCCAAAAGGAGCCCAGAACGTGGAAGGAGCCGCGAGCTGAGGCTGGAGCTAGATGCTCCTCTTTAAACCGAGTTTCATTCAGAAGCAAGCGGCGGCGGCAGGAAAATTGCTAGAAAATCACAAAAACGTGTTCTCAACAGCGTCCCAGCAGAGCCGCAGCAGCCCCCTTTTAATATATATATATAGGGAAAGAGCGTAAAATTGCCAATTGCCAATGATTTTTATTACCATCGCCCGCAGCCCGAGCGTAGAGCGTAGAGCTGGAAATAGATTTTCGCTGGCAGCCGCCTGCCTGAAAGTGAAAAAATAAATTCACACGCCTCGGGGCAGAGATAATCGGTCCTAATCGAATGATATATCCCCACACTTGACTTTCACTTTTAGCCAGGGTTCTCACTATCCTCACCCCCATTAAAGTATCGCGCAGATGTACGCTCAGCACCCACAGGCAAGTGGCTGCTGCTGCCATTCATGAACTTTAGTCCAAATAGCTCATTTCCTTGCAATTAACTCCATTCATATACGCACACTTTGCCAAAAAAACGAAAACATAGGGGTAAAAAGAGACCTTCTGAGCCAATTTACTTGGCCACTTCCACTTGGTCAGGTCTGCTCCTTTTTTTTGTATATTTTATTTTCATCCTGAAGGTTCTGTTTTGTTTTTGCAGCCTGCACGTTTGGGCTTTTTATTTGCTGCTGCTTCTGTGGCTGGAAAACAATTTTCACACATGTGTGAGTGAGTGTGCCTTAATTTTGCCTCATTTTTGCGCATTTAAGTTGAAAATAAAATATAGCAAGCAGGAGCAGCTGCCTCTTCCGCTGCCAACTTGCTAAACCGGCAGCAGGACACAGAAATTATCTGCCCCGAAAAAAGGCAGCAAAGGAGGAGCAGAAGGAGAAGATGTGGCCGAGGCCGAAACCGAGACCGAGACCGAGAATTGCCGAAGAAGCCAGTCTTCCAGGAGACACGACATTTAAGGTGTAATCAGAGGTTGCCACAGCCCTTAAGGAAGTTTGTTCTTCGGTCAACTCTTGCCGGGTCCTCAGAAATGCTCGGCATGCAGACGATCAACCAACACCGAAACCCAGCCAAACCAAACCGAACCCATCCGATCCGAAGACCAAGAACGGAGAACCGAGTACCGAGACGAGACTCATGATCATCAAGCTGCCGCTGCTGCTGCTGCTGTATCTGTATCTGTATCTGTGCTGGTGGTGGAGCGGAGAAGAGTGGACCCCTTACGCAGACACACAGATACCACACCTTTTTGGTCCGAAAACCCGGGCCCTTGCACTTGGCGTGGGAAGATTTTTGTATGCCCTGCTCCTCGTCATCGCTTGGGTTCGTTTTGTGTGTGTTTGTCTCGGCTGCTGCTGCTCTGATTCACAGTTGAAAATGTTGGGTTGAGGTATAGTAGCAACCTACTACCGCTCTGGACTACAAAGGGCAGCCCGAATTTCTGCTTTCGGCAAGTTTTTGGATACTCAAGTTCGTTAGACGTTTTGTTCTCCGCCAATGACAAATGGCTTTTCCCCACCACCACCACCATCATCTCCTGCATTTTGGGTCTTTGGGTCTCGGTTTACGCATCCCGAACTTCATTGATTTATAATTTATTTGTTTGACTTTGATTTTTTCCACTCGAACAGAGAGCCATTTTTAAATGGTATTCAAATTTTTAGTTTCTTTTTTTGTCAACTCATCATCATCATCATCGCCGCCGTACGCATTCGAAAATAATTATACTTTAATTCGTTTTGGGGCAGCAGCAGCCGTTTGGCTCGCTGTCTGTTTTCGGGCATTGTGTACAATCATCTCATTTGATTTGACAAGCAAGTGATTTTCAATAATAATGAGAGCTGCCTGGCTAAAAAAAAAATGATAATAAATAAATAAATGCTGAAGTTTTGAGCCACTTGAGTTGCGAGATCGGCAGAAGCAACAACAAACAGCGAGCCAAGTGTTTTCGGGCTAAAGAATGCGTGGCGAGGTGATGGAGGCTATTGATCCGAATGGATATCCCATGCTCAGATACAAAGCGAAGTCTTTGGCTTACTTTTAAGGGGGATATTTCAGGAAATCATGAAATCATTGTATTTCCCTAGTTAATAATTAATAATTTAAGTACTTACGTATATGACAGTAGTCGCCCTGCCATCCGGTCAAGCAGATAATGTCCCCCGTCTCCGAGCAGGTGGAGTGACCGAAGGCATCGTCTCGCGGCCTGCAGAATTGAGAACAGCCGGATCCGTAGTAGTTGGCATCGCAGGTGACACGGAAATCGTACTCCAGCGATGTGTACTGCGACTCCGACTTGTTGGTCTTCCACTCCGAGGACACCTCGAGTACCTGCTGCACCAACAGCCGCTGGATGAGTTGATCTGTAACGAAGAGAGATCGGGACCACGATTAGTGTGTGAGAACAAGTTGGGGCCGGACGATAAACTAATGAAGATTAATTGGGTTAAAGATGATCCGATGAGATGGCGCTCAAGGCAAAAACCTATGTTTGGAATGCAGCAAACGGATAATGGAAAATGGAAAATGGAAAATGAAAAACCGAACACAAGCCCAAAACCGAATCCGAAACTAAAGTCGAACGAAGCAACTTGAATACCCCCGAAATGCAATTGCCTGTCACAGAGTCAAGTGCTCAAGCTGAGGTATGCAGCTCGGCTAGGGAACGGAGTACGGAGTACGGAGTACCACTTGGTATTTGGCGATGAGAGAGGCAAACTGGCAGACAGACACGGGGCATGGCAAAGGCAAGAAAAAAAATTAAATAAAATACTCGTAGCAAGTAAAGTAAAGAAACAAAAAAAGAAGGCAGCAGGCAGACCGCCAGCCAAGCTCGTCGAAGCATTTTTCAGCTGTTCGACGACCGGTCTCGACTTTGGGAGATGGCTGGCTGGCAACTCGTTTGTGTGCAGATACAACTACAGATACAGATACAGGCAGCGATGCAAAAACAGATACATGTGCAGCCACATTATGCCATGGTCTATAAAGTAAATTGCAGGTGCATGACTATTCGAATTGCAAATCTAAAGTCAAAGCTAAATGCAAATGCAAAGCCAGAGAGCCTCTATCTAAGCCCTCAATGTCAAATGACAAATATAAAAACTATAATAAACACAGAACAAATCCAAGAAAATCCCTGTCTCCAACAGTGAAAGTAAAGCCCAGATCAGCCAAAGATTAACTCTGAAAATTGAGCAAGTTTTGCCGAAATATATACTGTCAAAGCAATAAATTACATGGCCACAGACACAGCACACATTTGGAGCACGCTTATTGACAGGCTGACCAGGCCAGGCAACCAGTTGGCCAATAAAAATATTAAATGCAAAATTCGGCAACTCCAAATACTCACTAATTAATTACCAAAAATATGCACAGCCAACAAGAATTCTTAGCCAGTTAGCTAGTTGTTGGCTGTTGGCTGTTGGCTATTGGCAATTGCATTTTTGGGCAAAACTCGTGTGCTTCACCTGCTTCACCGCCGACCAACGGGACCAACGGCCGACAACATGGAAAAGCATTCAATGCAAAAATCGCACCAGCCGACAACATTCCCAAAAACATAAAAAATAAATACAACAAAAATGGAATTGTACTTTGTGGTTTTATTTACATTTGCAACACACACACACACACACTACCTCTATACTCAAGCCCATAGGATTTGTGGCATGACAGGTTATTAGACAAGCCGGCACAAGAGACGCACAATTTCTGGCCAGTTTGGCAAGTTTTGAGAAAAACGTGCAATAAAATATATCAGGCAAATTTTGCTGAAATATTTGTATAATTATCTGTGGAAAAGCGGCGTGTGACAACTTTCGCAATGCCTGAGAAGAGTGACTAGTGATGGCGGAAATGTGGCAAAGACTTTCCAGTTTCCTTCGGGAGGTAATTAGAAAATAAATATAGTTTTAAATGAAAACTATTTACCTAACTAACTATTAGCCAGCCTAACAAATGAGTGAAATTTGTGTGCAACAAATGAGCAACAAGAAATCCAAACTTGACTCTGTACACAGCGGATCTTCCCTTTTTTTTTTCCTTCAAGAGGACTCCCCCCATTTTATTTCCAGCATCCGCCTCCCCAAAGTATCGCTGACTTGGACTTGAGGAATTTTTTCAAAAATACCATTTTATCAAGACACACGACGACAACAAAAACGAAAAACGAAAAATCGAAAACCGACCACAACGACAACGACAAGTTTTGTGGCAGACAGAAGGCTGGCAAAAAGATCGAAGGAAGCCAAGTCGAAAAAGAGTTGGGCTCTTGTTGCCGGGCCGCCGCTTCTTGATCCAATGAGTTAAAATTAAAAGATAAGCATTTTAACAACATCGAACCCGGAGGAGAGCAGGGCGGCCAAGCAACGGCGACGTGCAACTAACAACTTTGGCATTGGCAGAGATTAATTGGTGGGCAGGGATGGAGGTGAGGAAACCGAGGAGCAGCGAAAATCTCGAGAGCCATGAGTCGGAAGATTTGCTGAACGCATCAAGCCGAAAGGCCCCAGAATCACCTTGCAATACCTTGTGCACAGGAAACAATTTCGAGTTTGGTGTAAGATAAACCAGGAATTAAATTAAGTGAATCTTTAAAATGTATATTACATTGATAGGATTCTCCTTGAAAACCACATTTCTCATTCTAAATATAATAATTTAAGCCTTGATAGAGAACCATTTTCTGTAACCTCCTAAATTTTCCGCTGTGTTGCCTTCGAACCAAGAACATTTAGATTTCTTCTGCCCAGCAGGTCCGGTTGCTGTGGGTCTTGGCTGTGTTTTGTTGGCCCCAGGCTCTGGGCGAAAACCTGGCGAAAAGGTCGCCATGTGCTTGGCGTTTACTCCCCGCCGTCCTCCTTCCTCCTTTATGTAATTTATGTTAAATGAATATAACAAAAAAAGAGCTAAACTCGTTGCTGCGGCGTAAACTTGCTATGCAAGTCCAAGTATGCGGGAGATCGAGGAGCAAAGCGAAAAGAGACTTTGTTGCATACTTTTAAATAATGAAATTAATCCTTGACAGGCGGCGGCGAGACTAGGAAATCTCGGTGTGTGCGCAGAAATTGAAATTGCAATTGCTGGCGAGGAGTTGGGAGAGGAGATACTTGTACCGGTCCCCGGTACCGATAAAGATCTATTAGCCTGGGACCGCCTTGGAAATTAGCCTGCAGCCATGCCAGCCCAGCGGGAAGCCGCCAGCCAAATGAAAATCTGTTATGGAGCGGAGCTCCGAGCACAACAATTAAAATTCCTCCAAGGAATAGGGCAAACTAAATATAGAAAATCTGAAAGGAAAAGGGACAACGATAAAAAACATAAAAGAAATGATTATAACAAAGAGAAGAACAGGCTAGAGATTCCTATGAAAAATCCATAAATCTTGAGCCAAAAGAAAGTGCAGGTAGTTAAGCCCCAAGCAGGTAGCTACTCCTCCTCATCTCTTTCATCAAATTGTGTGGGAAAATCGGCCACAGAAAGTGTGTGCTTTATCCGAGTTAAGGAATTCTCTTTTTTCTGTTTTTTGAAGACACAAAAATCGTTTTCAAGGACTCCGCTTCACTGCCTAGATCCTTGTGTGGTCCTTATCTGTGGAAGACAATCAGTTACTACACACAGATCCATGTAGCATTGTTCCAAGATGGATTACACACGATCTCTCCGATCTGCGATCGAGACCCGGACCTGGAGCTAGCGCTTAGTTCGTGAGCCCGAGAGCTTAATTGCATTTTAAGCAAATGAGGGATGGGCCATCCTCAACTTCAAGCACACTTCCGTTCCAGCGGACAGACAACAAAAGGCGACAAAGTCTGGCCCAGGTTTATCCATCCCCCAGAGAGAGAGTGTGTGTGTGTGTGTGTGTATGTTGTTTGTTATTTAAAACCACTCAATACCCCGGAAATCTTACACTGAGCGAGAAGAGCTAGAACCCAACCGACCGACCGAGTATCAAGTTGCGATCCTCCGTTTCGGGTCGCACTTTCGTCCGTTGATCAGCGCAGGAAGCAGGATGAGTCCATAACCAAAATTGGCGCACAAGGAAGTAATTTTACAGGCTAAAAATTATTCATAAAATATACATATTTCAACTTACTGTTGGAACGGGCGTTGCCGCTGTTGTTCGTGTCATGCCAGGCCTCGACGATCAGCGAGAAGGTGCCCTGCAAGTTGAAAGAAAAAAAGAAGGGGAAATGGTTAAAGAAAGTTCACATCTAAACGGGAAGTGACAAGCATTAATGCCGCCAGTCGCACTTATCAAACCGCATCGGCTATAACTAATTCCGAGCTAATGGGACCCGGACCCTCTCCAGCCCCCACAGCGAGCACTCATTATAAGGGGATTATGACAGATCGTCCGCCCGTCTGCCCGCCCACACGATCCGCAATCGCCAGCAATCCACCGAATATCTCGAATCTAATGCAACGCGAATGCATTTCAAATGCAAATCGCCAACTTCGAATGCAACCGGCAGGCAGCGCCCTCAATTCACACTTGATTTCGAATGCAGCGCTGCTGGAAAAACCGGCAGAGATGACACAAAATCCGAATCCAAATCCGAGTGCGACTCTAAAAACCAGCCCATGGAAACTTTTGCAGAGGTGTCTCTGCCGCAGCGGGTTTTCAAGTGGTAACATATACATAATATAAATATAAATATATATCTATTGCATTTTGATTCGCGCTGCATTGCATGTAAATGACTAATTTTTCGACCAACTTTCGATTGTGCGTGGGATGTGCACATATGCCACTCGGAGATGTAGAATTAATTTGGTTGATAAGCCACAGTGTTGCCGATTGATTGCATAACGATTGCCATTTGCTGCTGGCTGGCTGGTGTGTCGGGCAGGCAGGCATGGAAACCGTGTGCGGATCTCTTCTATTTGTCGTTGCAAATAAACGTAAAATTTATATGGGCACGACAGGAAGCAAATCAGACATAGATGATCAGCTTTACCAGCGGCGCACAATGGGAAATGAGCAGGAAAGGTAATAACAAATGAAATGCGATGGTTTATTGGTTTTATTGTGCAGAGAAATAAACTTTTCAATGGTGGCTACGTGATTGCTGTGGTTCGTAGACTTCAAATTTTCCAAGTTGTGGGAAATATTATACTAGGCCCCCCAATGTTTATTATTCAATCGAAAGTCAAAATATAAAAAATAATACTGATAACTAAGCTAAGGCTTGAGTTTGGACTTTGTGGGACTTCAAGACTTTGAATTTCAAGGCTTAAGATCGAAATCACTTCAACCAATTAATGCTTACTTTGTTCGCTTATTTTTCACCTGAAAGGCCTTCCTGTAGCTGATCATTTAAGTACATACACCAAATATATATAAACGCGAGTACTTGTGCATTGGCGTATGCCAGATCCAAAAATAAATGAGGCAACATGCATCAGCGGCCGCTTAGTGAATATCGCGTGCGTCGGTGCTGTATATCAACGTCAATATCCAGCATATAGCATATAGCGCATGGCACAGGGATCTGGATAGGGTGGGGTGCATGTGCATGCCCGGGAGTAGGAGTGGTAGCCGTGGCCAGACACGTAGCAACAGCCACGGGGGAACAACTGGCTCTCTCTCGGAAGACACCACCCGAAGACTGAAGACACAAGACACAGCACAGAAGACACAAGACAAGACACTGTCTGACGGGGGGACAAAAGTTGCAAAGTTCAATACGAACAAGAGGAGCGTGAATGCTGCCTGCCAGCCTGCCATCGCTGCTCGACTATTTTTAGTCACCACCAGAGGGGGGAGGGAGTGGCAGACGAAGGGGGCGGGCGAAGAATATGGGGAGTGGCAGGGACAGGGACAGGGATAGGGACTGGGGCGGTGGCAACCCCCGTGCTACAACGGCCACATCTTCTGGCGTGTCGTCAGGCATGCGTGGCTCTCCTCTTTCGTTGTTTTAATTAAGTGCAACACTAAATTAGTTGATGAGGCGGCAGCCGACACAGCAGCATACTATAATTAAATTTATAGTTTGACCTAGAAATTATTTGAAGTTGAAAGTGCGCGGAAACAGACCGAAATAAAGTCTAGAATGTGTTAGAAGCCTAAAAATATACAGCTAACTAATTTTAGATAGCTAAAGAAGGAGGTGAAGCGCTGAGTCTAATGGAAATAATATATTTCTTTATTATTATCTACTTCTTGTGTATTTTTGAATAAATATACGGGGAAACTATATCTAATTCAAACCTGGGCTCTTCTACAACTCCAATTTCCCATTTGGCGCGTGGCTTTTTGAGGCTCTTCGGTTTATTTTAATTATACCAACCCACAGTTCGCTAATTGCTTATTTATGTATGTATGCTCGCCCGCAGCTTAACCGCTAAAAATGTATGCAGCTTACACATTTCACGTGCCAAAACACATCTTTCGCTACCTGGCCGGCCTCTTGGTCTTCACTTCCCCTTTTTTCTCTCCCTTTCCAGCCAAGACTCCGCGCACCTGAGCCACACATGTGTGTAATGATAATAATAGTGACGCTGCGCATGCGCAGCACTGAACAATTAGGTAATAAAGTGTCTACTCAGAGAGAAATAGCAAAAATAATACTAAAAATTCTTTATATACAGAGAGAGGTAAAACCACCCTTTAAACTACCGGCGCACTGACACAAAAAAACGTTACAAACTCCAGTTAATGCTGGCATGAATATTTTGAAGCTTGAGTAACTTCTTGGTTTCTAGGGTGGACCCATCCTCATCCCCATCTATGTAGAGTGAATGTTGCAGTGTCTTGCTGTAATAATAATTAAGAAATGCACGGCATGCCGGGGCAGAGGCACAACCGCAATATATATATCGTTTTCTTGGTCAGTCGAGCTGAACAGAATAAAGACGATCGTCTGTGGCGGTATTTCAAAATTTCAGCAATTTACTAAGCACACGTGCGCTTTGAAAACGGGATCAAAGAATGGGACTTCTTTGACTTATTTTAAAAATGGTTAAAACATAATATTTTCTTAAAGAAATTCAATTGAAAATACTCGATTTTCAGAAAATTCTTATGGGAGTTTTACTGTCAAATCACCTTAACAAAAGTCAGAATAGGAAAAGTACAGGGCAAAAAGTAACGGCAACTCCAGGAGCTCCTGGGGTGGGTTATACGCTATAACCTTGTGCGCCAGCGATCTGAAAATTTGTCGCTCGCCTGCTCAACACGGAATGGTTTGAAATGGCTCGGATCCTATGGGATCACTGGTGGTGGCGATGAATGGTGGTGGTGACGTTCACGGTGATGGTGGTGCGGCGCGCTGCGGTTCGCGCACGCGTTTTTCAGCGCATTTTTAATAGCCGACAGATGTTTGGTGCGACGTGTGCGCCAACAACCCTCGACAAGGACGCCCAGCGGAAATAAACGCGGCACAGGGGAGTTCTTCTTCTCCAACTGGAGGGGAGAGACAGAGACTGATCGGGGAAGGGCGGCGAGCGGCTATAAAAAGCCCAAACAAATTAGCAAAGATGCCGCACGAATAAGTTTTCTGGCGAAAACCACGCGACGTATGAATGTGAAAGACAACTTGAAAATTTTTATTGACTGACAGGGTAAATCTAAATTTAGAGTGATCCGTTCACACACAGCCCTTTTAGAGTGATGGCGGCGAGTCTTTGGCAGTTTTGTGGCCCTTAATTTAAGTAGTATTTGTAATTATTCACCCAGTGATTTATTAATTTGGTCTTCATTAAATTGCAACCCATAATTAAAGTCTAAGACTTTCACCTTTATAGTATATTTATAATTTCTATGATACTTACCGGCCATGAGAACTGAAAGGGGAACTGGATGGGGTTCGTGAAGCCCTTGTTTTGAAAGCGCTGCGCATCGGTCAGGTTGACCGAGTTCTCGCCCAGAATGGGCGTCACCACGTCCCCGTAGGTGCACTGCGAGGTGGTGTCGATGGTGGCCTGGTAGTGCTTAAGGCAGACGCGAAACCGCGTCTTGCAGCTGCCCAGGCATTTGCCCGTCGCCGCGTCCGCGTCCCCGCTGCAGCAGCGACCCTCATGGTCGCGCCCATGCTCGTTGCTGAAGTACTTCAGTCGCAACTCGAAGCTGCCGGAACTGTGAACCTGCGAGAGAGGAGGGAATATATATTTTATTAGGCAAATCAAATTAAAAAGCAATTCATTAAGGGGGACACAAAACCAGCAGACACACACAGAGTCGAAAGAAAAAGGGGCAAAAATCGGAAAACAAAGAATGCAACAGCAGCTCCCAGGCCAGACGATAAATCTTTCAACGTGGTATTTGAACAAAAACTGAAATTGCAGAGGAATTTTTAAGCAGCAGCGGCGAGGCAGAGAGACCCATGCAAAGGACAAAACGAAGCCAAAACAGGCTTATGAAATATTAAGCGAGAACCGAATCCAAAACCGAAACCGAAAAAACGAAATCGAAAAGCCCGCCACATGACAAATGCTCAGCAAGCGGTCGTTTTCTTAGCTCCACTCCGCTCCGCTTCGTTTCGGTCCGATTCGATTTTTGCAATAAATTCCACTTGGTTTGCTCGCCGCCTTAACTTGACTTGGCTTTCTGCTCGACTTTCGTTTTGAAGCGCCGACAATATTTGCATATTTGGATTTGCAAATTTGTTTGATAGCCGTCGTCCCATAAATTTCTCAATTAATTTGCTCGGAGAAGAGATTTTTATGCGGTGTTAAGCGAGGTGTGAGGGAAATTAGCTAAATGGGTCAAGCTTGTGTTTGAAAGTTTCGTTTGACAGATTTTAATTGATAATCAAAGACTTTTCTGGTAAGGAAGTTTCTTTATTGTTGTAAACATTTTCTAATACAGAGGATTCTAGCTCAAAACACTAAACGAATTCGGAAATCAATTAACTTCTTTTGGGATACAGAAAGCAATATATCTCAAATCTGTGAAATTGCTGTTTTCTAAGCTTTTCTCGACTGCTCACTTTGAAGGGAGATTCACTTTACACCTTGATTTGGAGGTGCCACTTAAAATTTAATTATGACTTCATCATCTGGGCCCATAAATGGGCTAGACAACCAGCCAATGCCCAAAAATAGGCGCACTGCGGAGTTATTGCTCCGTTTTCTATAACTGTTCGGCAATTAACATTTCAGCCACAACAAGTGAAGCTTGTTAAAACGACAATTTAATTGTTAACAAGACATGAGCACAGCAGTCAGCAGTCACTCGGAGGTATATGTCTGTCTGTGTTCCCTCTGCTCCGCAGCTCTCTATTTATCGTAGAGTGCTCCACATGTGGCTGAGTAGGAATGGGAAGTTTTGTCGGTTTTCCTCTTCGCTTTCGTATGAACATGGGTGTTTAATTGCTCAATTAAGCAGAAGTGCGGTCCACAGATGCTGAGGCTCCGGATCACAGGTGTAATCCTCCCAGGAAAATAGAAATACAAAAAAAGCTGGCGCTAACATTGCTCAAAGACCTATCCAATTGTGATGGTTGGGCGTGGAATTCTGCGTAAGTTCCACCGAAGGTTTATTAAATTAAATTATCTCCTTTTCGTGGTTATTAATTAACTTTCAATATCTATTTTACAGCGCCCAATGCGTATTATTTGACTAATTTGTAATATAATTAATATAAATCGAAGAAAAATCAAGGAAAGATAAACGCCAAAACGAAAGACTTAGGCAACGAACGCAGCAAGCAAGGAGAGCGCAACAACAACAAATGTGTATTAATAAGCAGCCAACAAAAACAAAGCGGACGCAAAAGAGCAGCACACAAGAAAAGCAACAAAGAGCAAAAAAAAAAAAAGGAAAAAAGAAGCAGCAGCAGCAACAGGCAGTGACTCTGGCAGCGACGCCGGCCGAGGCAGCGAAGAAAAACGATGAAAAAATTTACAAATAAAACGAATTGTTTCCCACGGATTTTGCCGGTCAACACGATGGCGGCGAAGAGAGAGAGGTAGAGAGGCAGCGATTGGAGAGTCAGAGAGCGGCGGCAGCAAAGGTGTAAGCGAAGCAACGCCAGGTGAAGAAGAGCAGTAAATGCAGCCATATTGAAAGATCGCCGAGAGAAGGAGCGAGAGAGCGAGAGCCCCCAAAGCTATAACAGTTTAACACACACACACGCACACACCGAGAGCGGCAGAGCGCAACTGTTGTTGTTGTCAGCTGAGCTTAAAAAGAGCAAAACGTAACTTAAAAGTGAATTGGAGTCGCGTGTTTCTTAGCGTGGCTGTATGTATGTGTGTAAGCTTACAAAAACTGCAGCTGGCAGCTGCTCCAAGGAGCGAGAGAGGCAGAGAGCGACTAAAGCTGAGCAAAAACTTGTTTTCAACGGCGCTTTGAAGAAGAGCATAAATATGCGCAAAAAAAAAGAACAAGAAGGGAGGTAAAAAAGAATTAATAGACGATGCTGCGATGCGTCTGAATTAATAAAAAGAAACTCGAAAGAGAAAGAACAACAGAAGAAATGTTAGAAAAACCATTGAGCGGAAGGAAGATGAAGATGAGTATACAGAGGGATGTGGATATGGGGGATCGGGAGTGTGGTCAATGGAAAGCCAAAACTACATATTTTGATTTTGATACGCCGCGAGAAAACGAGACAAACAAAAAGCCCAAAACACACAAGGTGCAGTCAAAATATGTACACAAGAAACGACAATCAATTTGCATAACTCACTCACACTATGGTATGGTGGGAAGCAAAAACAAAACAAAAACAAAATGTGCAATCGTTAAAACCACAATAGTTTTGTCCAGTATTTGACACAAATTTTTGGTTACAGTTTTTTTTAAATCCCACAAAAGAGAAGATTTTAATATATGTGAATGGAAAGACTATTAAAAAAAGAAGTCAATATTTCTTATCTTGTAAGTAATATATCAAATAAAAATATATATTTATTTATTTTGATCTATCAAATATTTCTATCAGCTTAAAACCTTAGTTCTATTTAGTCACAAAAAACTCCATTCTACCTTGCACAATCGCCACACAACTTTGGCATATGTACACTTGTTATGGTTATTTTCCGCTTTTTATGTATTTGCCTTTGCCTTCAACTATGAACTCTCTAGGCCCCAAGCCCCAAACTTGAAACCCTCTATGCTTGAAGACCCTTTTTTGTACAGCTACGAGGGTTCCCCCAGGTGGAATTGTGGAACTTGAAAGCTGGAAAAGGCCAAGCAGCTCTCAGGTGGGAGACAGACACTTGCTAAAGTGTTAGAAAATAGTGCGTTGCATTGTTTACCTTTTGCTTAAGCCGTTCTTTGTCTTTGTGTCTCCGTTTCTTTCTTTCATTCGCTGTTTTTACTGAACACTGGGTACTCCTATTTTTACTGCGATCACTCAGGCTTGAAGCGACTAGTTGAGTTAGTTAGTTCTTCGTTTCATTTTCTCCCTCACTCATTTCTTGCCATTTCCACGTCAACTTACCTTGTTGACTGACAGACATTTGTTGTTGGGGGTTAAAAAAAATAGAAAAGAAGAAAACACAAGGGGACATAAAAATGTATGAAAGCACGCATTTTTATTATAATTTTCCCTGACTTTTCCCGGACTTTCGTACACAGGTGTTTGCTGTTTAGATGCCCTTTTTCCACCTAGATGTTGTTTATTAATCATTTAAATTCATCATCATAATCAACCGTTAGCACAACGGGCCTGGGAAACAGTTAGAAGCGCAAGTGAATCACCCTCCGTCCTAGTGGGCTTTTCTCCCAGTGTGTGGGAGTTCGCCTCTAAATTGCAATTAATTACGTTATGCGGAACAGAGGAAAGGGGAACCGAAGAAATAGAGCTCCCCCAAGTGTCTTCATTCATTCATTCCATTCATCTGCCTTCATTCCTTCAGCGCTCAATGTTAATATGAAAATTGCATAAATGCAAAACCGAAAGACATGGCAGGGGGGGACACGAACGACTACGGTTATTTGATGGTTAAATTGAAATTGTGAGAATATCACATTATAGGATGGGTACGAAATTGAATTAAATTGCATTGCTAATGGCGGGCTAATTGCCCAAGATATTATTTTAAATGGCAAATTAAACTATTCTACATTCCACCTCTGACTCTAGTGGGGAATGAGTGAGTCAGAGTTTGGGATCCACTAGGCAGATGTTCCCATGCATATGCACTCAAGCACTATACTTATTTACGATCCGACTTATTCAAGACCCCAGGAGGTTGGCGTGGAGACACTTTTTTGGAACGTTGTTCAAATTAGCGACTAAATAAAGGCCGGAAAAAAGAAGCTGGTCGACGACGTACAAAGTAAAGCACGCAACGTGCCAAAGTTGGGGAAAAACATGGGATGTATAGAGAGTTTGGGAACGAAGCACATGCAATGTGCACGGGAAATAAATGGGGTTTAAGCCATTTTTTGACTAATTTAGAAAAATATTATTGATAAACTCTGAAGGTAAATAGTAAAAACATATTTATTCTCATTTTTTAACAGCAGAAGTCAATTTTTTTTAAATATGACCATCAAATTAATGTTTACATTTAAAAGGAAAATGTATAAAAACTTTGACAGTTTAAAAATTTCAGAAAGACTTGGACAAACTTTCTTGCAGTGTTGCCGGGGGACGCTGGCGTTAAAGATCAATGAAAGCATGGCAGAGAACGAGGCAAAGGAGAGGAAAGAAGGAACGGAGCAAGTGAAGCTGCGCATGTGTCGCCGTTGACCTACGCAGAGCGTAAAGTAAACCGAAAAAATCGCATGTAAAAAGCGCATGCAAAGCGGAGAAGGGAAGGAGAGATGACAGCGACAACGGCAGATGTTGCCCAGCATCATCATCATCATCGTCATCCTCATCAGTTTGTAGTGTTCGCCAAGCTTGATATTGAAATCGAGTAGTTTTTTAATTTTTGGCTGCTGTGCAAGCGGCATGCGCCGTTGGTGGTAAATTTTGATGCTAATGTTGAGGCAGACTTTGATTATCTTTATCATTTTTACACAGCAAAAAGTAGAGGGGTTCCGTAAACCTTAAGAAAAGTACAAAGAAGTGGAAATTGCTAACTAACATTTTATAAAGTCTGGCTTAGAAAAAATGGTTTAGAAAAATACCTAAGGTAAATAAAAAACATTTGCTTTGAAACCAACATAAATTAAAAATTTATTTATAGCCTTCAACTGAGAATTATGATCATACAAAAAGTTATCCTGAATTATTTCCCTCTGTGTAATTGTATTCAACAGTTTTTTGTATGCCATTTTTTGGGATGGACCTGTTTGGCCATTGGCCTTGCCCATTTCACAAACTAGTTTTCTATGTAAGGAATATGCTATGCTGCCCTAAAAGGGTGATCACAGCACCAACCCCTAAAAACAAACCCGCTTAATTTTAGAACTTGCTCAGCTGTTTCATTTCGAAACTTCTCAAATTACAAGCGATAGAGGGGGTGCAGTTACTGAACATGGATAGTTTTGGAAACAGTTTAAAGATATGTACATAAAAACATATTTAGTTTTCTATACACAACGACAACATGCTTTTAAGAATTAACAAATTAACTTTATTTTTGAAGAAATATCTAGTTGTTTTAAAGGTTTGAATAATTTACGAATTCGAAAAGCCTGGCAACTCTGAAAGCTTCATATTTCCCTCTTCCTTTTACGCCTGTCCCTCAACGGCAGCTGCAGAAACGGGGCACGCATGTGTAGAGCGGAATAGGGAAAAGTGCCAAAAACATAAATTGAAAGGGAGCACAAGGGAAACGAAGGCGACTAACTTGTTGGGGAAAAACTCACCTGTACGATGACTGTGCAGCAAATGAATGCCGTTAATAAACATTTAATCCAATGCATGTTTATTGTTTCTTGGGATGAATTGAGTGTCGCTTTTTAGTGTAATAATCCACGGGTGAGTTGTGTGTGAGTGTGTGTGTGATGTGGTGCGTGAGTGTGGTGTATGTGTGTGTATGTGCAGCAACTACTCAAATTGTTTACTGTATTTATTTGTTGTATTTTTCGGAAATATGCTGTCTGCGATTATTCGCCTTTAGCATTTTTGTTGTTGCTGCCTAGCTACACGTGCACGAGCCACATTGTTGTTGTTGCTATCGCTGTATGTTGTGTTTATTTATAATTTCGCGAAAACTTATTTTTTAGCGGCCTGCTTCGCCTCGCCTCCTCCTCTTCGCGCAACGCAGAAAAGGGAGAAGGAAAACTAACGGCGCTGCTACCGCGACGATTTTAGCGATTTTGTTGTATTTCTTTTTTGGCGCAAACAACTGAGAACAGAACACAAAATGCACTTTTTTGCGTTTTCAAACTAAAAAGATCACTTGCGGCTCTTTTTGTGTCGGTTCTTTTGCACTGCTTCTGGAATTTCAAATTCGGAACTGCCAACATTCATTTGTGGGAAACTGCAATTTCACTGGCAGTTCGCGGCACACTTTTTATTCGTTTTATTTCGCTTCGATTTTCAGTTATTTTGAATTCGCGTACGACCGATAATATTTGTAATGTGTGCTTTTACGGTCTTCTTTAGTTTAAAAATATTTTTACTTTCCGCGGCACATCCGCCTCCGTTGAGTGAAATTTTCGAAGTGAATTTTGAACTGGCGGGCGTTTCAAACAACTTAAACAACCCAAACAACCCTCAATACCCTTTAGAGCGAGTCAGCGCTCTCTCCGCTTCGTAATCGATATTTTTTTTTTAAACAACTCTAAGTTTGAGCGGGCAGGCGTCAACAACGGCGAGAGAGCCTCTGCTCTCTGGGGTTCGTATGTCTTCGGCTAAATGTAAGTTCACGAAGTGCTCTCTCTCTCGTTCTTCGTGTTGCTTCGGTTCTCTCGCTCTCTGCGTCTCTACCAAACACGCTCTCTGAATCGGGTGGCAATGTTGCTGCAGCATTATTGCCGGTAAATGTTGCGTGGCTAGCAACATTTAACCCTCTGGAGCCCGAATTAAAATGCGCCTGGAAACATTTTTTTTGAATAGACATCTAAGTTAGAGTTGACCTAAATATCAACCGAAAGAAATTTTAATGTCCTAGGTGTCCTGGTTCAAGCCCTACAGGATGTTGCGTTGTGTAACATTGGGCAATTGTGTACATAAATATGTATATTTAAAGTCAAGTTAATTTTTTTTTTAATGCCGTTTATTTATGTTTATGTATGATAGAACACAAAACAATATTCGTGGGGTTTGGAGCAGAAGTTCACAATCAAAATCTGATCACAATATCATTTAGCTGACATAAAAACTATCGTTGAATGTAGAAGAAAATGAAAAACAGTGAATGTAAAACTGTAAATGTAATATGAATGGAAAATATCAAAAGCGAATTTTTATGATATGTATAAATGATTTATAGTTTTTCTTTTCATTTGATCAAATTTGATAAAATTATAATTATACAATTGAAAGCTGCAAGGGTATACAAATTTGTGTGTACCGAAGCTAGCTTCTTTTCTTGTTATTTAGTCCTTTTGTTCGGGAAATGGGGTTGATTGCTTAAAAAAGGCATAGATAAGCCACAGGAACCTCGCT
>VNJV01018595.1:0-10328 GCA_008042635.1 Drosophila nikananu | reverse complement strand
TTTGTTTTCTTTTTTGCTTAAAATAAATTTTTTTTGTTTTTAAAAAATTAAATATTTACCATATTAGCATTTTCAGAGAAAACAATCGAAAAGTATTGTTCAAAATTGGATAAAAATTGAAAAAACTGCCTCAAAAAACATTAATTTTCGAGTATAAAATCTACTACTTATCACACGATATAGTATGACCACTTAATCGAAAGGTACTAAAATTACCTTTCATATAAAAAAAAAATTATGAAAATATCTCAACTTGTTCAAGAGTTATGATTTTTGTATAGCAAAAGTATCTAAGGCCCTACTGTGCAACGGCCGCATTGTGCTCTCCTCTCCTCTCCTTCCGCCTTCTCTCCTGTGACCTGAGCGACTTCATCAGCTTAGCTGGGAACAGACCTCTATGCTGCGGATCAACCTGTGGGTTCAACGGCCAGCCAGCTTCCTTAGCTCCACCCTCGGGCGGTCTCAAGATAAACATTGAGGTATTTGATCGCCCTCTGCGACTTTGTCGCGGCTCTGCCAATGTGAATCTCGGACGTGTTCACCAATTTTCGGCTAGAAATCAGGACAGCCTCCGTCTAGTGTGCCACTAGCTCCAGGCCAGCGCTCGAGAGCCAAGTTTCAATGGCCTTGAAGTTTTCGCCTTCTCCTCCGCTGCAGTGAGCTCCTTCGCAACTACGACCACGGCTATGTCATCTGCGAAGCCCACGACGGTGATGTCACTGGGCATTGGGAGCCGCAGAACATCGTCGTACATGGTATTCGAGAGCAGGTGCCCCAACACGGAGGCCTGCGGACTCCGACAGAGACTTCGAACACTCTGGAACCCACGTCCGAGTCCTCGTGTAAGCACTCTATCGTTGACATAGCTTCTTACTATCTGCAGCAGGTACCCTGATCGCTCTCCGTCGCAATAGCATCCAGGTTCCGAGTCACGAATACGCTGACTTTGGAATCCTCCGTCAAAGCTCGTACTTCCGCCGCGTCGCCAAGGACCCTTATGGACTCGCCGCTCTCTGAGCTGCCTCTGGCTACCTCCAAGAGCAGGTTTCCCCAAAGCCGTTTGGCACACCTTCTTGACTGCCCCTCCGAGATCAGTTAGCTGGTTGTCCTCTCTTCGCGTGACCAGCGCTAGGATCTCGCTGTAGCACTTTTCCGATGCCTCCACAATCGCAGCTTCAGAGAGCGGTCTGCAGGACGTTCTTTTGTTCTTTACCACCGTACTTCATGAGTTTCCGGCAGTCCCGGGCCGTTTTGCCGAACTCTCTTGCCGTTTTTCTTGTACCTGTGGCGCACCTGCTTCTCGTGCAAAAGGCTGTGGAGTTTGCCCAACAGCTTACCGAGCTTCGAGACGCTCTCGGCACAAGTGAGTTTTTGATCCTTCGCCTCTTCGGCGACGGAGATGGGCTCCTCTTGAGCAGCCTTGATTCTTTTCGGAAGCACGTGAGATTTTTTTTTGTATACATATTTTTAGAATACGATTCCAACGAACTTAAAAACGTCACTTTGTTCTTTTATTAATTTTATTTATTATATAGCTTTATTCGAGATCCCCATTTATTTGCTTAAAACCATTGAGCAACAGACATTTATTTGTATATTTTTTTCCACACGTGCACATTCTGCTAAAGAAATAAATCAACAGGTAGTATAAATACAAGGTGGCTTTATAAAAATCATGGTAGCATAATTTCAACACTAGTCTGGATTCGAATCTATAATGCGGAGTACCACATTGATCCTCATAGCTGCTGTAATGGTGTTTTATGATGTTGAAAGGTGCAAGGGCAAGCCATGTGAGTTTATTTTGTATTTCCATATCCACTTGGATTATCCTAATTGAATTATTCTCCGATTAGCCTCTCCCCAGTGCGTTGGAGCCCATGATGTTGGTAACAACCGAAGAAACAAATGCAAAAGAAAAGCCAATAAGGATATGTGGCATTATAATTCAGTGACTAAAAACTGCACCAAACTCAATTATAAAGGATGCGGCGGAAATAATAATCGTTGGTGCAAACTGCAGTTGTGTGAAGCCTGCCGAGGGAGATAATATGTATACTATGTTTTTAATTGTATTAGAAAAATGATCAAATTAATATTTTTAGTGTAATAGAGTTCATTTTGATCTAAAAATTCATAGAGCAATTAATAAAAATCGGCTAAACACACGTGTAGCTTTTTCCAGCTCGTCTTATTGTTTCAGCTTTTTAACAACTTACAATTGTTTTCAGGTATTGACAACTTGAACAATGATATTCGAGCACGGGATTGATTTTTCATTTATTATTTTCATTTATTGACTTGCGCTGGAAATGAAGAACATTCTATTTATGGAATGCAAAGAAGGAAGGTTATTCCCTATAAATACCCAGTCAGGCGATCTCAAGCCTTATTCCTTAATTACCATTCCCAGTCTACAGTTTCCAGTTAATATGAGGTGTTTTTCAGTGATCCTTCTAAGTGCTGTTGTGGCCTTGTATCTTTTTACCTCCGTGGAGAGCTGCAAGGGCAAGCCTGGTAAGGGTATATGGGAAATAATAATTAATGATTCCAAATTAATTACTTTCATTTTCCCTAGCAACTCCCCAGTGCGAAGGACCTCTGGATGGTGGCAATAAGCGCCTCAGAAGATGCAAAAATAACTACAACAAGGCCATGTGGCACTTCAATGTGGTGACCAATAATTGCACCCAATTCAAGTACAAAGGCTGCGCTGGCAACAATAATCGTTGGTGCTCCAAGCTTATTTGTGAAACCTGCAGAGTCAGATTATTTAAATAGATCTTGCAAAGAAATAAAATAAATAATGCACAGTGTTCATATATATTATTATTTTGCTGGTTTATTTTCGGATGCTGTGGATCGATTTCATCTTTTGAAAGTTGGGTACCAGTAACAAAAGCTAATTAGCTTGGAAATTGCTTTACGTTTACAAACTATCAATAGGTTTAAGTACAACAATGCTTAGGGCTAAACTTCAACCAGTTCTGTACAGGCTTAGGGCTAGTTAATGATTGTTAAATTAAGTTATTTACTTTTGTGCGATCGTTTATCTAGAATTTCTTTACAAAACATTGCTATAATTAATTCGATTATTCGATTTGTTCACTTCGCTTCTGGCTTTGTGTTTGCTTTGTTTTATGTTCAACGGAATGCGGGCGGTTTTTAGTTAATATTATTAAGTATTTGATTTTCGTTGCACAGGTACGCAATGATGTATATGTTGTATGAAGGCAGTTGTTAATCAATTTCATTCTTACTCGTCTGAGGTAGGTATAAAACAATATAAAAATTAAAAAAAAAGGTATTTGAAACAGTCTAGACTCCACAAAAAAGTACAATCCTCAACGGGCCATAAATTATCAAATAAATTACATACACATTTACGATTCTATTTAGCATATATTCCTAGGTAGCCTACGTCATATCCGTAACTATATATATGTAAAAAAAAAAAACATAAAAACAGTCTTGTGGTTGCATTTGTGTTTAGTTTCTCGTTAAGCAGATTTCATTTCTGTGATTGTGATATCAGAATGCGAATGAATAAATATGTGGCGAGTGCGAATGCGAATGTGAATGTGAGTGTGAATACGAATACGAGTTGCAGTTCGAGTTTAGGACTATAAATAAATTCTGCTTAATTACTGGGTACTATGCGCATGTCTTTCTTGGTGTGTTCTAGGAATTGGAGTTAGCTCCGCTTATGTTTGTGTGTGTTTTTTGGGGGGGGTGGTGGTATATGGTGTGTGCTATGTACAGGGTGGCCCCAGGACCTATAAGCTATATATACAGGCCACCTATTTACAGGAGGGGTTGCAGGACCCCCAAATATGTCTACAAATCGTAGGGGGGAAATATAAACTATTAAGGCTTCCATGAAATATTGTCCTAGAAATTGCTAGTAATAAAGTTTTGCTCTTGCTTCTCGTTAAAATTTTAAATGTTAAATTTGTACTAATAAATTCGTTGAAACTGTATTTTAAAATGACTGAATTTTATGAATTTTATAAAGAAACCTTAATCGTTTTTTGAATGGTTTGAAAAGGTGTCTAAAAGTGTAATTTAAAATATTTGTTACATACTTTTAGGCACGTTTTTTAGTGATTTAAGATCGCTACCAATTTTAAATCAAGTATTATTTTCTTTTTAACTTTTTTCAAGCAATATTTCCTAGAATCCTCTTTAGCTATCATTTTCCTCCTAAGATTCCCCGCACCCTATCTCACGATCTACCCTACTTTACAGGGTATCCATCGTCTAGCTCGCCTGCTGCGTGAGCAGGTTGACCAGCTCGGTGCGCTCCATGTTGTTCAACGTGTGCATATCCACACCCAGGGCGGCGGCCACCGCCTCAATGTCCAGCCCAAAGGCGGTGAGCAGCTCCAGGAAGCGCATCTCCTCGCCGGTCATGGGGTTGGTCAGCGTGGGACACGAGTGGTTGCACTGCGGCCAGCTGCATCGCTCCAGGAGGCGCAGCCCGCACTTCTCGGGCACTCGGGGCAGGCGATGACGCTTCTTGGACTTGGTGCCGGCGGAGGCATTGTTGGAGGAGCGCAATTTCTGCACCGCTTCCACAACTGGCGATGGCTGCTCCTGTTGCATCTGTGAGTGGGAATGCTGATCGCGTCGCAGTAGTTGCTGCTTGCGACGCCGCCTGCGCTGCTCCTGTCGCTGCTCCGGGGTCAAGGGCTGGCGATGTCGCTGCTTCCGAGGATCACTGCCATTACTGGACTTGGGGCTATTGTTCTTTCGATTCCTGTTTTTTTGGGAACCATTAGCGTTCCTTTGCTGCTCCTGCCGGCGGCGTTGCTTGCGTCGCTGGCGCTGCTCCTGTCTCAGCCGCTTCCGCTCCTCGCGCTCCTCCTTGGTCAAATGATTGTGCTTCCTGGGCGTTCCCGCCTGAGCCACGTTGTTCTGCTTGTGGCGCTGTTGCTGCTGCTGCTGCTGCCGATGACGGTGTCGCTGGTGTCTTTGGTTATTGGGGTGCTGGGATGGCTGGGACACGACTGTCGAGGCCTCCGTGGATCTCTTCAGCTTGTCATGTCGCTTGCGACGCGTGGAGTGCTCCCAGCAGCGCAGGGCCGAGGGCAGGGAGATGTCATCTATCTTGATATTGACCCAATCCCGTTTTGATAGGACAGCATGACCAATGCAGCTGGGGGCAAACACTGCTGTGACATTGTCCAGGGAAGATCTCAAGGCGCCGCCCATCTCGTGGATGTAGTTCCATTGCTGCGGCGTCACCGGAGCTCCCACATTGTCCGCTCGCATCTGGGCCTCGTCGAAGAGCCATTGGAATACGAAGAGAGGAGCTGGTATTTAAGGAATATAAATTTAGATACCATTCTGAATATAAAACTCAATCAAAAAACTCACTTTTCAGGGTGGGATATAGTCTGTAGCCAAAGTAACACCTCCAGTGCTCCGTGGGATGGGCTTTGGTGCACGCCTCGGGCAGCAGGCCCTCCCACAACTTCCAGCCCTGACGCACAGCCTCACTGGAGGCCACATCCGCTGGGGTATAGGGTTCTCGGTCCAAGAACCAACCCGAATCACTCACTCCCCTCACGGTGACCTGGAGCTGCTTCTCATTCACGAGGTAATCCCGTATGCGATCCAGATTCAGCATCACACCAAGACCGCCGGCCGAAGAGCCAACTAGGAGGAGTTCTCCGCCCGGCACACGACCCAGTCCCACGGGTATCAGCTCAGAGATGACCTGCTTTAGGATCAGAGCTCCCATAAACCGAAAACTATTCTCCGGATCTTGGGTATCTGGCTCCGTTCGCGTGCCCGACCACGAGTCGCTGCTGCAGTAGGGGATGAGCACATGGTTGGCATTGTGCCAGTAGGGATTCTCCTCGGGATGCGGCGATAGAATGCCACCCACTGGAATGGGATAAGGGGAAATTTTAGCAAACTGTCAAGGTATTCGGATTGTAAAGCTCAAACTCACCATCTCTCGTCTCTGGCCACTGGGAGGAGGTCATGAGGTGGCGCAGTCTCATCCACCTCGCGCGGCATGACTGCACATCGTAGCAGTGCCAGCCGCCCTCGAGGAAGACGATCCACTTCTTGGAGCTGGCCTGCTTGCGCAGGTAGTAGCCGGCATGGCTGCCGTCGTTGCAGGTGATGCTCTGGTTGGCCAAAAAGGCGCGCTTCAGGGAGCGACTGTGATCCTCCGAGCCGCTGGCCGAGTGCATGACCACATAGTTGCGCTGGATCATGTTCATGCTGGTCTCGCGCAGCGGATCCTTGTCCAGATCGGAGGCGGCATCCAGGCTGCCGATGGAGCTGGAGCCGGCGATGGCTCCGGCACTTGGCAGCTGACTAAGCGTGGCCAAGAGCAGCAGCAGGCTGACAATCTGTGAAAGAGAAAATAGAGAAAACGGAGAGATATAGTCTCGAAGATGATAACAGAGATTCAGCGGGCGTCCCTCTAACTCTCTCTCACTCTCTCCCACACTCTCTCTCTCTGCCTGGCCACTTGGCCACTTCTCTCTGGGCCAACAGTTGCCGGTGTTGTTTTTGGCGGAATAACTTGCTTTGATCAAAATGCGAGCAAGAAGCTTTGCGATAAGATCAAAGAAATTTTTGCCGCATTTCGTTTCGTCGTTCCGTTTCGTTGTGTTATTTCTTCCACCCCTTCTTTGGCCCTCCCCCCTTTCTCCCACTCTCTTTGTGGTCTGTTTGTTGTTTTTGCTTTGTGTGTTGCCTTTGGTTTACATAGAGAGGCGAGAAAAAAAATATTAAATACAAAGGGAGTAAAAAAAAACTTCAAAGTATTTAGTCAAACATGGCAAGAAATTGTTGTTAATCATACGCCCCGTGGGCCAGTGCCAGTGCCAGTCAAACAAATTTCAATTTCACATTGTCATGGCCGCTGACGCGTGGTAATCAGCAGCGGCAGCGCTGCCACAGCGATGCCAGCTGCGCAGTTGCCGTAAGCGTCGGCGTCGGCGTCTGCGTTCGTTCTTGGCTTTGAACTTAAGGTCGCTTTGAGATACCCTATAACTGGGGTGGTCTAAGGGTATATAGGTGTCGCGATTATTTGAAAGTAGAGGATAGTATTATTATTATTTTTAAGTATTAATTTGCAAAGATCAACAGTTAATTTTCCTGTTCATTTGTCTCCTAGTTTTCCTGTTTTTGGTTTATAGACTTGTTTTATTCATTTATCCTTATATTTCTTCGTTTACTTGTGGTTCATTTTCCGCGCATTGGTTTGTTTATATTTATGCATTTATTTTTTAATGCATTTATAAATTAATTTGGCCGCTTGTTTTTCTTTCATTTTCTGATACATTTATCCACGCAATTTTCAGTTTATTTCTACCTCTATTTGTTTGTTCATTTGCCGGTTCATTTGTTGGTTCATTTATTCTTTTATTTCTCCGTTCATTTGCCCGTTCATTTGTTCATTCTTGGGTCCCTTTATTTGTTCGTTGATAACATCCTTCTTGTTGGTTCATTTGCCCTTCTATTAATGCGTTTATTTTTCAGTTCACTTTTCCGTAATTCCCTTTAATATTTTAAGTCAATCTAAAGACAAAATTTTAAACAAAAATACTTTTGTAGAACGAAAATATTTCCATAATTCTTTAGAAGACAAACGGAGCCAAATGCCCTTGGAAAATGCAAGGAACTTTTTTAAAGAGCAGTAATTACGGGATATTGTATGGTCGGGGAAATCGACTAAAGCCTTTTTTTTGTGTCCCGCATACAGACATCAATCAAATGAGCTATCTGGCGATTTGTTTTGTTGTTTCGCTGATTCTCAAGTCGCCTGTTTTTCTTGTTGCTTTTTTTGTTTAGCTATTTTCCAGCAATTTGTAAATAAGACAACAATAACAGCAACAAAAAACATTTGCCGACAACATCGGCAACGATTTTAGTGTCTCAGTGTGTCAGTCTGTCAATTCGGCCGGGTCGGTCTGCCTGTCTGTCTGTCTGCCCGGCTGTGTCTGCCTGTCTACGGTCTTGCCTCCGCATAAATAACCATTCAGAAATCGTAAAGAAATCTTCAATCAATGTTTATACAGGCCTTTGAAGTGCGCCGCCTGCTGCCGCCGCCAGCAACGACAATTTGCAGACAGAAATGCAAATGACACACACGCACACACAAACAGTTGGAGGGGAACGGTAACAGAAACAGAGACACTCTGGCAATTATCGCTGGCTAAAGGCCTACAAAGTATAATTTGGCCAAAACTAAACTCTCTAAACTGGACCGCAGGCCATTTGGCTTAACGGTAGCCGGCAGCAGCAACACTCATTGATGTATTCACGAGATATAGCGCTAGGATATCTATATTTAAACCAGGCAATCTGGTTCCCAAATTTTTGGTTAATTTCCATAATAAGCCAGAGTCCGAAATTCATATAAATTAGGTTTAACAAAACCATTGACAAATACATTGCTTGATAACATTTTAATAATAGTGAATGCGATTTTATTTGACAGTATGCATTATAAATTCGGATTACTATCTGACCAAAGCCTGATTTAATATGGCCATAAATTTATTTATTTTGCTTAAAAATTAGTGGAATATGTTGAAAGTAATTTTTAAAGTATTTAATAATATAAATAAGGTATTCATTTATGAAATGTTTTGTTTAAGTATTTCATATTGTTTTGCAGAAATTTAATATTAATGGTAAATCCCATCTTTCCTTGATCAATATTACTATTTGTAAAACATTAAATGGCTCAACATAAAGGCTAAGAATTTAGGAAATTTTATATTTAAGCATTAATGAGCTTTAAATTCAAGATCTCCTTGAAGTTAACTTAATTCTAATAGTAAAACCTAGCCATTTCTGATCCACATTACCTTGCTCCCCATTCTACCAAAGTTCTCACACCATCTCAGCCCACCAATATTTTGTTTTTTCGCTCTGCACACGTCTCTTACAACAGGTTTAGATATCTTCTGGCTCGTCTTAGTCGCTCGCCGTCCCTTGTTTGATGTTTGCCGCCAAACAACGAAATTGACAAGAGCTCCTCGCTCCTCCTCAACATTAGATGAGTAGTTTCCATTGTTGATTAGTTCAACTGCGCCAACGACTGCGGCCACAATGAACCACCAAAAAAAAGAACCACAAAAAAACTACAAATAGTGGGATTTCACGTGTGCGTGCGCGGATTTACGTTTGAGTAAACACACAGGCACAAGTACGGATACAAATACAGATACAGATAGATAATGGGGGAGCGTACGTTGCACTTGTTGTAAGTCTTTTTTGTTGCTGTTGTTGTGTTTACCTGTTGGGAAAAAAACGGCAGCGCCGCCGAATAAAAATAAATAAAAACACTGTCGGCGTTGCCAAAGGAAAAATGTTCACAAGCGCCGCTTAATTACCCTATATAGAGTCTTAAGTTGCGCTATTAATTGCGGGCAGTGCTTATTAATATTTTGCTTTTTTCCTCCTCGATTTTCTACCCCTCTTTTCTGTAGGTTTCTTTCTTTTTTGTATTTCCAGCGATGCCGACAAAGGATCGAATCGAATGTCTGGGGGCTGGCTGGCAGCCAACTACTTGTCGCGCCGATTATATTGTCAGTTTTTATTAATTGCTGCAAATACGCGGTCGCGTTTGCTTTTGCGACGCGCTGGCGCTAAGCGTTCTTTTTTCTTCCATTTTATTAAAAAATCGAGTATACGCCCCGTTGTGACTGGAATTGATTTGATTTCATTTGATGCGATTGCGGTGGCAATTGAGTCTAGTCCGGGGGCAGTGTGTGTGTATGTGAGTGTGCTGGACTAAGTGTCTTAATCGAGTTGCAATTAGCATTTGTCTAGGGACTGATTGGGATCAGTTGCCTATTAAAGAAAGATTTAGGGCCTGAAAGGGGTGAAATTATATTAAAATATGTATTTCGATATTTCCTTTTTTGAAGAGGCTTTGGTACAAGTTGTTTATTCTATGAGTTATTTATACTAAATGAATATTTATTAATGTTCAGTCCGAATTTATTAGTGGAGTTACCTATCTAAAAAATATCTTTCTCGTTTTGAGTATACACTTTATTTGAACAATTATATATTGAGCTGTTAATTTGGTTATTCAACTGAGATTCATTAATACTGTATTCATAAATGTTGATTAAACCTTAATAGGTATATATTGGCCTAACCATAATTCAATATGTTCAGATTAAAATAATGATTTAAGTTTTCAAGTGGAAAACTATCTAATAATCTGTCCTATAAATGTATAAATATATATCTGTCCGTATATATATAAATATAAATCTATAATATTGTACATATATAGCAGAAAATTCCCATCAAACGAGTATTTATTATCTCTGCACAATCAA
>VNJV01018591.1:0-45682 GCA_008042635.1 Drosophila nikananu | reverse complement strand
CTGCTCACTAAACGTGTCTTGATTGCATAAGAAATTTGTAAATTTGATTTAGTTTTAGGGGTTGCAATCAAACACAACAATGAGGACATAAATATAATTGTATTTTTAATACAAGTGATGTATTGTCTTATTTCTGCCCCCCGCAGCTCACCCATNAAAAACATACAAGAAAGAGGCTTGCTGTTGTTGCAACTGCAACACCAACAGCAAAGGCAGTGACAACAACAGAAACAGCAAGGAAGGCGGCAGACACAAGACACGGCTCAGACACTTGGCGAAGGCGATAGCCACGAAACGGGAGAAGAGGACGCGGCTAAGACGTCACTTGGCCACAAGTGCACCCTCTGCCGCCCAGCCCCTCCCTTGGCGCGCTTCAACGGCAGCCGAGTGCAACGCAGTGCATTGTCGGCCTAACACAGTTTTCCGCAACCAGTATCCACATTCTGCACCTCCATGCCCACGTTCACGTACACGTCCTTCCTGATCCCTCCCTGGCGCACACTGCCATAAAATATTACCCATACGCCCCGTTGTCTTGGCTACTTTCCCTCCCTTGCTGCAGTTGCTGCGTTTCAATTTCACTGCCACCACTGCAGCAGCGGAGGAGCGGGCCGAATGCGAGGCAAGTGGAATAAACGACGGCGTCATGCAAACTTTGTCTGCTCCAGCGACTCATGGAAAATGGAAAAAGGAAAATGGGGAGACGCCAGCATGACTGCATTTTCACTGCACTCGCGATGGTGAGTGCGAGAGAGCTGCTGCTCTTGCAGCAGGGAAATCGTGTGGTAAAAAGTAAAAACCTGATGCAGCAACGCTATATGAATAAGGCTAGTTTCTGAATCTACATTAAGTATTTCTTTTGTAGATAAACTGGCAGTTAAATAACTGGTTTCTTGCACTCTAATCTGGAATTTGTCATCAAGACAGGACTGATATGATCAAAGTTTGTTTATAAATCTAGAAATCGGGTATATAGATTAATTTAACTGATGGGTTAATTGAGAGTTAGGAAACTGGAAATTGAAAAGAGGGGACTAGGACACGGAATTAACAGTTACAACTCCAATGGAGCGGATCTACGCTGGAGGAAGGTGACTGGAAAAGCCTCTTCAGAACAAAATGAATTTTGCTTAGCCAGTGCGACATTAACTTAAAACTGCCTGTTAACGCAAACGCACACATAATGGCGCACACGCAGCGCCACAGAGCCACATTTAATTTTTCGCTTTTCCTCTATGAAAAGACATTTTCCATCGCACGCAGGAGGAAGAACGGAACGCCATCGAGTAGCAAACAAAGGCGGAAAGGCAATGGTTGAAAAACTGCACGCCAAAGCGGCAGCAGTAAAGCTCAAAAGACACCCCTGAATCCCCACGGCTGCCATCCATCCCATGCCTTGGAGTTTGGAGTTCATTGTGTTATTGTGCTGGCTGGTTCGGCCCTCGCTCGCCGCTCCGCACTATATACCCACATAATCCCAGCAAGCGGGGCTGCAACTGGGGGCCAAGGCAGCGCCATCCGGACGGGGGCAGGCCATAGCAGTGGCCATGTGTGCAGTACAAAGCATGGTGCAGCCAGAGCTAAACTTTTCCGTCAGTGATGGCGTTACCGTCACTAGCAGTATTTTCTATTATCAATATCAATATTACACAAATTTCTAAAAACAAAAGATCTCAAGAGAGGAATCCAGTTCGAAGCAACGCGTAGAAATTATAACAGTTCCTGAAGGACCTTGAGTATGCGAATTTATCAATAAAACATTGATCTTTTGAAAAATAAGACAAATATTTTTTTATTTAAAATAAATTGAAAAAGAAGTGGCATGAATAATAGGTTTTATGATTTATTTTATTTTTTTACTCAACCTTTGAAGCTTGCAAAAAAACAAAAAAAGATTATTTAAAAGCATTGATGCATTTTCGTTTTCCCACCTCTATAACATACTACGTGAAATCCCAATAACAATTTCAGCTTTAAGCTAGCTATAATTTTTTTCATGAGGCAAGCTGGGCATCACTTGGCGCCCAGTAGCCTGCGCCATTTCTCTCTGCCTCCTTTGCTCGCTTGTCGCTCTCCCCCTGCGCTCTTTGTTTGATGCCCTCTCCCTCGCGCTGCACGCCCTTGCTGCAAAAGCTGAAAAATGTTGATGTAGGCCTCGAAAAATGTGCAGTTTGCCTTTGGCATTGCCACTGTCACTGCAAGCAGCGCAGTCGGCGTCGGCGTTCCCCCACCACCCCCTTCCCCAAAGAGTGCTGTGAGCGAGAGAGAGAGAGAGAAAGAGCGGGTTGCATGTCGCACAAGTTTTTGCCGTGGTATAGGTAAGTTCTCCCTTCGGGCTTCGTGTGCGTGCATTTTGCATTTCATTTCGCCCGTTCGCTTTACATTTGCATTTATTTTTTCACACACTTTTTGTGTTCTAGGCAAAGAAATGAAACTTTTTGTTGCTGCTCCTGTTTGTTGCTTTTTTTTTTTTTTTTTTTTTGCTGGCTTACTCTATTCTATGGCAAAGTTTTTCTTTTTGTATGCAGTTTCGCTTGCGTGTGCTAGTGTGTGTGTGGGCTGTGAATGCAATATTTTTAAGCGGCTTGTTTTTTGTGTATGCACAAAAAGAGGAGAACAAGGGGCAGAGAGAAAGAAAGAGGGAGAGAGAGTAGGAGAGAAGGAGAGAGATCTAGAAAGATAAAGAGAGAGGGAGCAAATGAGACAAATAAAAGGGGGGAGGCCACTGCAAATAGCGCCTTCTGTTGAAATGCAAAATAAATAAGTTCCAAGGCGGCTCCCCAACCAGCACCCCCCTTTTCCCGCTTTTCGCTGTTTGCATTTCAGCAAGTTGCTCTCTAGCGGAGCCAAAAGACGTGAAAAAGTCAGCCGAGGCAGAGTTTGCTTATGCGATTTGGAGACTTCCCTTGCCAGTCTCCAATCCGATCCGATAGCAAAACCAAAGGCAGAAACAAAGGGAGCTGGAAAATATACATAGTCATATGTATGGATTGTTTGTAGTGTACATATGGAGTACAATTTGTTTGCGATTTGACGTTGAAAGCCCCACTATTCGTACTTTAATGTGCAGCGAGGGAGCGATGGAAGCTGGTGGATTGCATAAATCTTGTTGGCTTTATATTTTGCCGCGAAAATATCCTACTAATCACCTGGAACAATTACTTATCCCTACTCAAAAAGGGTGATGCTTCCAAGTCAATTCCTGAGCTGCTAAATAAATTTGGCACTAGTTTCCTGCTTTTCCAGTTTGATACTGACTCTAACGTCTTCAGTGTGACCAAAGGCACTAAGACTCACTTTAGTAAGGCATTTAGTTATTTTCATTTAAGTAATAACAATGCATTCTTAAACAACTTATAACTACCGTCAATTGTTGGGTTTGAAGTATAATTTATATGTATTATTGTGAGTCTATACGCAAGTCATAATTCGACCTTCAATTATACATACAAAATATTTTGAAACAATAGTGAATATCGATTTCATTTCTATTGAACCTATTCAAAAATGTTTTCAATCCCAGGATCTATAAAATAAAATAAATAATACAAAATCCTAAACCCCTTTAATTGTATATTCTTAAAATTCTAGTTTCTTTTCATATGTCCCATAAGTTATGAGTATGAGTGGGAATTTCTCTCATATCTCATATCAATGACACATTTCTGAGTACATGTAGTTGTTGTTTGTTTATTGACCAAGGCCCAACGACTTTGACTATGGCGGCATTGCAGGCGATTACATAAACGAAAGCCGACGACCCTAAATCAAAATACGTTGGGCAGGCCCAACTAACCACCGAAACTTCAGACTTTCCACACGGCGGGGGTGATCGGGTTGCAGGACGTTGTGACCCGGGGTTTGGGAATTGGGGATTGGGGCCTTCTACCTTGGCTTTGGCCGTAGCTAGGATGAATTGTGATGGCCAGCCGGTCGAGTAGCTAAGGCCAAAATCAACACGGTCCGCCCAATGGGGTGCAGCAAGGTATCGGAGTTGGAAAACTGTACCACAGCTAGCGCATGTCCGCGCATGCAATCCCTGCAGCGCTCTCTCTGTCTTTCTCTCTGACTCTGTCACTCTCTCCCTGGCTTGGGGTTGCACACGTTTTTCTGTTTGAGGGGGTTCTCTAGTGCAAGGCTGCAATTTATTTTGCACGAGTTTCTCAGTTGTTAGGCACGTTTTACCACCCCCGAGCCGCGGAACCCCCAAAACCCCTGCGTGCCATGGTTGTATGGTTGAGAAATTGATTTTTTCAGTTCGTTGGCATGTTGCCGCCTGGCCATGTACTTTCTTGTTTCTGTTTCTGACCAGGGGCAGGGACACGGACAAGGATCCGCCGGATCCGGAGCCGGATGGGGTAACGGAAGGGCAGGGGAGGGGGATGCACTGTGCACTGTGTGTACTAGAAGCACTAGGTGGCTGAAAAATGCTTTTTAACCTACTTTGAGCACAGGTCGACATTTAGACGAGGGTCGTCGCATGACCTTTCGTGTGTTTCGGAACGCATTCTCCGGCTTTTGGCTTCGTCTTGCGGCTTGTTTTTGTTGCTGCAACTGGCAGGAATGCGCCAAACTGCACCGACAATAACTGTAACAAGGTGACGCCATTTACAATAGCCAACATGGCCGCCATGGGAAGATCGAAAGGTTTGTTTCCGTTTCCGTTGGAGGTTTGCTTGGAAATTGGCTTAATTTATATGGTAAGCGATGGTGCAACATCTGCACTGTTGCATTCAATAAACTCAATCATCGACCTTATTACGATTGTTTGTTTTTGAAATAGTTTTTTAATACAGTATTTTTTATCTCAAAATTAACATTCAGAAAAACTAGCATTATTAAATATTTCGTTTTAGTCTATCTGATAAATCTAAGAATATTCTTCATGAAAACATCTAATGTTTTTTTATGAAAACCTATATAATTTTCAATTGGACACTTCCACTCCGCTAATGAGCTCTCCATGTGCCATCTCCACCGCTCCGCTTGCTCCTACCAAGCCTCTATATATGTACTATATATATTCTCTATATATCTTATTGAAAGCAGGAGCTCCATATGCAATTTTTGCCCCACCGGAATCCTCCCCCTTTTGGCGCATTCCCTCCCTAATGATATGTGTTTGCATTTGCATGCCGCGCACACACATGCAAAGTCGTGTGGAAAGCTGGCTTTGTTTACATTTTGCTCTTTATAACCAACATATATACATATGTTCGACATACCCATGTGCGATGCTTTATTACGCGGCTGTGCCTTTCCTCAGTCGCTTGCCAACACTGGCACACTGACTGCAGTCAAAAAAAGGAGCAGGAAAGCACCCTAAACGGGATTCGGAAAGGTATTTTGAGGTTCTTCCTAATATTTGTTTCGATTTCTTTAGTTTAAATTATCTATACAAGAGAAGAATTACATTTTTATTTGATCCTTGAAAACTTTGTGAAAAAGCAAGATCAATTTAAGGGGAAACGACTAATTTTTAATAAGTTTTGAAATAAAAAATAAACATTTTAAAATGATTAAAAACTCAATTTAGAATTTATAGATACAATAAAATCGTTAAAGTTTTTAAAAACAAGTTCCACTGTGTGATAAATCTAGTGGCAGAAGAAGGAGCCTGGGACCAGGCGTGGTTGTTACACTTATGGGCAAAAGTAAAGCACCGGGCCCAGCGAACAATGGAGCGCAAAACAAATGGCAATGGAGTGAAGCCATTAAGAAACACAAAGCGAAATGCTTGCTGGAAGAAAATAGGAAAAACAAACCTGTAGAGAATAAGAGCTAAAATAGATGGACAAAGAAATGAAGAAGTTTCAGCGCCACCAACAAAAGCGTCACAGTCAGTCGCGTCACCATGATTGTTTCTGGGGGAGAGAGACCCTTTAAGAGGTAGTAACCCACCTATAGAACATAAGACTGAAAAGTAACTACTTGAAAATATTCTCTTAGCACATTAGAAAAGATATCAACGAAAAAAATGAAGAAAATTTAAAAAAAATTATGTTTTCAGATACAAATGTGTTTTGATTTGGCAACATACATTATTAATAATTATCACAATTACCATCAAAGATGATTCTTTTGCAAAGGGAGTTCAACCCCTACTATTTTCTCCAGAAATTATTATCTAAAGTCCTTCTCCTGCTCCTTCCTGTCCCACCAAACCCCCCCAGCACCACTGTTGCGGCGTGATTAATGCGGGCACTGAAGCGTTCTCCTCAGCTGCCATGCAAAATCAGACACACAACTTTGACTCAAGTGCAGTTGGCGGTGCTCGGGCTTCGGCGAACGGAAGTTTTTAATTAAATATGGAAAAATAGAAGTAAAACCTAAACGAAAGCGGAGCGTGGTGCAGAACCTCAAGCCATGGGCATAGCTCAAACACGACCTTGTTGCGGTAGGTAAAAGTCGAGTTGGACTTACTATAGCTTCGCCCTGCTTCCCCCCCCCCGTCTGGCACTTCCACTGTATTATTATTGTTATTGTTATTACATTATCAACATGTTGTTGTGCAGCATCCGAGCATCCCACTCGTCCCCCCGGCTATTGTGCGGCTTTGTCGTCGTCGTCTTGGCTCCAGACTTATTAAATATCAGCCACATTGTTGCTGGTCAGTGATTTTTATTGAGCGACACGGACAGCGACGGACGTTGTTTGGTCTCTGGGACGATGTACAATGTACAACGTACCATGTACACGGACTCGTACATATTGTTGCCGCTGCTGCAGCTGTCTTTTATTATTATAACTGTCTGACGAGCACGGGTTAGTGTGCGTCCTTGAAGTCGTTTGCGTCACCCGTAGACGGGAGGGGCGCGGAGAACAGACTGGGCTCCGGATAATGCATTCAATGCGGCTAGCATTAATGGAAATGCTGAATGACAGCGATGGCGGGCGAGAAATGGAGCTGTTCGATTCCAGCGAATATTGGTATCGATTTCTGATCTCCTTTGTTGTCAGGATTCGAGACTATTTGATGTGTGTGTTTTGTTGGTTAATGCAAAGAAAGTCTGAGGGACATGAGGACAGAAGGGTGCAACATTATTATCTCATAATTGCCATGTTTATGATCCTATAAATTTCAATTTATCAAACATAATGATTTTACAATATAAGTTAAGTATTCTTCTCAATTACACTCCATTAGTTCTTTTGAAATTAAAGGTTTTAACAAAATTGTAATAAAAAGTGACCAATGTTCCCCTAACATTGACACCGAAAACAGATTTTCCCCGCTATTTTATGCACATTTTGCCGCCTCACAAAGCCATTGAACTGCACCAACGGCAGTGGGGAAAATTGTTTATTCGAAATTTTAACAAAACTGGGGGGCGCAGCGGCAGAGGGGAGACTCAATCGTTTTCGGGTTTGTTTACTGCCCCCGCAGACATTTGCAACAAATTATTCCATGCGAAAAACGTAGCGCGTTTGATGCTTCACTTGCCATGCAAAATAATTTCCCGCTGAACGTTGCCGGCGGCCGCCAACTGTGCGTATGCGCGATTTCCCTGGCTCTTGACATTGTGGGAAATTCTTTTGTCGAGTGCAGCAGAAACATATTCCGTATTACATTACAACGTCGCCAACGTTGAATGTAAAACGAAACAAAAAACCTTTCGAGTGGAAAAGAGGCAAGACTGGCGCTGGTAAGAGGGGGTAAGGCACTCGTTCGATATTACAAAATTCACTTCCAGGAATTCTTCCAGAATTTTTAGCAAGTGTGCGCGAGACTTTTATGTCGCCAGCCGAAATTCGGGGGAAATCGGGTTCAGGTATTGGATCCCTTGACTGATGTCGTCATATTTCTGCACGACGAAGATCGATTTGCCTTCGAAAAATAGCACACAACATATACTTGACAAATATCTGACGAGAAGAGAACACCTGTTCCATTTCCCATTTCAAGTGATCAATACGTTCACCAAGATTATTTTCAATTCAACTATTAAGGAACTATTTGAAATATATAATATGATATGTAGTTTAATTGTTAATTTTATGAGGCAAAAAACAATCTAGTTAAGTTTGAATACTGGGTCCTTTACACACAATATTTATAGTAACAAAATATAAGCAACTATTTTAACAAACTTATACATTAAGAGCCCAGATAATTTCTTTTACGTTCGCTTTAAAAAAAGGTATCCCAAGGTATGAGCTTCCTTTAACGTTTTTAACAAATGTGTGGCATCAGTCATGCCTCCCTTGGCTCTCTGCTCTGGAATATATTAACCATAAGCCTAATAGCCCTTCTTAGCCACCTTTTTCACTGTGAACTGATCCCAAACGCCCTCATTTGGCCCATGACAGCCGTTTTGTCGGGTCCCATTTTTCGTTGGATATATTTCAGTGCGAGCAGCCAAGTTGTCTGGTCTCTAGACCGACTATGTTTTGTGCCAATTGTTGTTCGCATTTCGACGCTTTGTACTCCGCTGTTGTTTTTTATATTGAAAACAATTTATTAATTTTATTTTCGGCGTTGCTATGACAAAATGTGTGTCAAGGGGCAACTTGTCAGTCAGTCATAGGATTTCTGCCTGCCTGTCAAATGCCGTTTCGCTTCTCTCGAAAAGAAATTGCGCAAAGGCAGCTGCGAATGTGGGAGTCGATGACCAAAGATAACTTCACAGCGTACAGACACCGATATAAAAGTGGCCCACTGTGTGGGCCTTTTACCTGGCGCGAATGGGCGAATTTCTTTCGCTATATTCAAGGGGTAGGGTAGCTTGTCATGTGGCATTTATTACCTGCAAAGAAACAGAATCAGAAATGTAGATTAGCATGGGGTTTGAGGTGGTGTACATTGTACGTTTATAGTATGTGTTGTAGTTCGGCCTAGTGCTTGCAGCTCCCATTACGTTTCCGCAGAGAAAAACAGCACAAGCAAACTGAACTTCACAGCTCGGCTCACTTCCGCTGGCCACTTTAATTACAGGCCAAAGCCAAGCGATTTTCTTGGCCGGGTAAATGAAACCGAACCCCAAGGTAAAGCTCGAGAGCATCGACAACTGAGCGAGAACTTTTGAAATCGCTTTCAGCTCGAGTGTTTCTAAGACTATTTATAAACATGCGATCACCACTACCACCACCAACAGAAGTAGCATCATCATCATCATCATCAGTAACTCAACATCAACATCATTATCACCAGAACCCCAAGAAAGAGTGGCGCAATCTCTGGAGCCACTGGAGCTATTTAGGCTGTCAAGTAGTTTGTCAAATGAAACAGGAGGTCTCCCGGTTCCGTGGGGCTCTATGAAAAGAGTTTTCCAAGCGGAAATCCAGCCGAATCTAGCCTTAGCTTGTTGGTCAGAAGTCCTTTGCCCTACGCCTAAATATTCCTCTTATAGTTACAGCGGGCCTGAACTTTGCGGCTAATTGACATTATAGCCAGTTTGCCCACCTGAGGGCAATTACAAGCAAATCCAATTAAATCTCATGAATGAAAAAAACAGTACGTATATAGAAAAGCAGAGGTAGAAATAAAATAAAATCAGAGAGGGAGAGAGAGACAATGCAAACAATCGCTCATGAAAAATGAAAACCGAAGAGGAAAACGTGCAAAACAAAAGTGGCCGCGGCCACATTTTTCACATGGACCGGCTAAAATGGAAACCACTTTCAGCCAACAGCAGTGCGCAACTAGTTTTGGCCTCTAAGTAGGTTTGGCAAGTGCAACGAGTGCAGTGGGCAAGCGGAGCGCGCAGCGATCTCTATCGCCATCGACATCGCCATCTTGGTCTGGTACGTATCTGTATCTTGCAGATACTCGGCGAGCTGCAGCGCCGCTTTCTAAACAACCACTCTGGGCTGGGGCACGGGAGCTGGCGGGTCTGCGACGGTCCGGTCTGGCCTGGTCTTGACTGGTGTCTACGTGCTTTCGCTTCGTATCGCATCGCATCGCATCGTATAGCTTCAAACGCTCGTTTGTGCCACAACATGGCCTTGAATTTTTAATCAAGTTTCGCGCTAGTCACAAGTCTCGAAAGAGAGCCCCAAAGGCATGATCATGGCTGCCCCTTTCCCCTTTTGCCGCGTCATTTTGGCCAAGTTGGTCTTAGCCATGGTGTGTGCGGTGTGTGCGTGTTTTAGGCACTAAATTCAAAACAAGTTCTATTGAACTTGGCTCACGGCAGCGCGCTCTTCAAAACAGCAAAACAGATACCAAGACACAAAAAGTTGCCTCGTTTTTAGGATTTTCTGACTTTATTTTTTGCAAAATGATTAATGGAATTTATGGGTTTTTTCTCTGCCTTCTTTTTATTTTTGGCAACAATATTCGTGTGTATTATATTATATATTAAAAGGAAAAAATATTATTTTACCCGTTGGACCGACCAACAAGCAGCAAGAAAAATATGCCCGCTGTGCAAGAAGGATGAACGAAATGTGCAAAAGACATGTGTATAAGTAAGCAATGGAACTCGATAAAGCACCGAAACTTGAAGCACTCTTTCTATTATAAATTTAAAAATATTACAAGTAAAAATATGTACATATATTAAAAAATTAGAAGAGGTAATAAAAATACTGATAATCCGCCTGGCTTACTTTCATTTAGGTGCTTTAACTTTAAATATCTAACAGCTTACCAAAAATCTTTATATGCATAAATATTGCACAAAATGTTTAAATATTTCTGAAATGGACAAAGAAAGAGAACTGAAAGTACACTTTCGATGCCACACGTTTAGAATTTCAATTCTCCCCGCGTATTAATTTTTCCGCGCATATTTTTGGTTGGCTTGCAAAATCAAATTTCCAACTCGAAAAGTTAAAAAGTGAGTTAAAGGGTAAAGTAAATTTTATAATGAAAACAAGCCAGAATCGTAAGCCTTAAGCCAAGCACTAAAGACTAAGAAATTCGACTTTCGGAATGTCTCTAGATGTTGGCTGTTGTTTTGCTGACCCTATTTCCTGTCTTACCAATTTCTTTCCTTATATTTGCATGCACATATACATAAATGCAAATGTTGTTTAATATAAGCAGACGAAAATTTGTCACACCGCAAACCAAAAATCCGACAAATTTCCCTGGCACCGCCGCCAGCCCTTCTCTGTGCGCATTTTAATGACTCTTGGCTTTGCATTTTGCAAACGAAATATACATATTATATATGTGTAAAGATTGCCGAGAAGGGAGTATATGTAGACCTTATATATGCAAGTGTTTGCTGGCATCGGACAGACGGACGGACGGACGGAGGCCGAGTCAAATAAATGCCAAATGAGCCACAGTTTTGATTTATTGGGACCTGCATATTTTTGCATATGTGTCCCTGCTTCGTCGTATTTTCCACTTTAAAATCCGCGCGACAACTTCTTCACTTAAGATTGGGTCAAAGTCTCCTTTGGCTCTCCCGCTCCAACCTAAACGCATAATTTGCATTTCGAGGCAGAGTCCTCCTCCGCGCCGGAGAGGCTTTGTCAAATGATTCAATTTCGGCGTCGACTGGAAATGCATTCCGAAACGACCCAGGCAGCCCCCCTCCTTGACCATCCATCCATCCATAACCCAACCCATCTCAAAAATTGTTTTCTTGTTAAAAATTGTTCGCTGTCTCCGTTCCCAATTTATTTGGGCGTGTTGGGTGCAAGCAAATGGGTGCTGTCTGTTTGTTTCCTCGGTATCAAAAGTCAAGCGAATGCAAAGTCCACATCCTTTCCCGGCTCCGCACAAGTCACATTTTACACATGTTGTCGGCTCTTAACTCGAGTTCTTCCCCCTTCTTTTTTCGGCTTTGTGTATTTCATTTTACGGCTTCGGGAAGGGGATTTCATTAGTCATGAGTTGCATGGCATTTGGCCATTCCTTAGCCGAGAATGTCACGCCCGAAGTATGTGGTGCTAATTAATCAAACTTCCTTAAATGGCAGCAAAGAGTGGAAGTCAACTTTGTCTTTTCAAATAATGATTTTGTGTCTAAACATTGAGAACATTATATGAGCAGCAGGATGAATTAGGTAAAAAAAACCATTAGAAAAATGCTTTTTAAAACAAGGTAACTAAAAATATGCAATGAAGTTTTAATGGTTCCAAATTCAGTGTGAATTTATTTTGCCTCGCTTCTTTCGAGTGACTTCTGTAACAGTCCCAAAAACGTATATTTTGTGTTCTTAAAAGTCAGTTTAAAAATAGTCATATAATATTTATAATTATATTCCGATCCTACTGTTTGTCAAGCATTTTTATATTGCGTGAGTCCATTTCCAGCCATTAATATTCATCCTTTTTCCGGCTGTCGACGCCCACTGCGTATGCGTAATATCTAAGCGGGATGAGTAATTGAGTGATCCACTTTGACACTAGGTGTCCATTGCGTGAGCCCGAGCGTAAAGTCAGATAAGCACTTACTCTTTCTATGCCGGAAAGCCAATTATTAGGCAGATGCAGATAAGACAGGCCGGCAGCCGAAGGAGAACCGATGGCAAATGTTTTGCATTCGATCCTCCTTGGAACGCTCTTTTGTTTTGGCCAATTAAATTTTCAAATGCGATAAAAATCGCAAGAACTCAAAGAGGAGGATCAAAAGCATTTGCCAACTACTTAAAAATATAAATAACTGGCCAAGGGCTGGGCCCAAGTAGAAGTAGGAGAGCCAGGGGCCAGGCCAAGCCAGCGTTGTGGCAGATGCTACAATGGAGACCGCAACAGCTGCCAATTTGAGGCCAGGCTGCGTTGGCTGCGACCACGACGAGGACGGCAGCAATTGGAATCTAATTTAAAATTAGTGCTTAAAGGATTGAAATAAATTTAGTCAAGCGACGGCTGCCGCTGCTGGCTGTTCCGGCCCTTTTGGCCGACAGCAAACTCATTGGAAATGCGTCTTTGAGCTCCGGTTCCGGTGATGCGATGGCAGGTGGCCTGATCTTGATCGGGGCTTGGACAATGGGGATCGTACAGGCACTCTGGGGGTCAGTAGGGGAACACTTTGGCAAAGGATCGTGGACCTAACGCCGTCGAAAGAGTCAACAGAGGCTAGTTAGTCGGTTATTTTGGACAGAAGATGTATTTTATTGTCTTTATTGTGTTTAAGCTTGGCATTATATATATCTCTATCCCTGACATTCTCTCATTTTTTATAAGCTTTGCATTATATATATCTCTATCCCTGACATTCTCTCTCGTTTTTTTAAACTATGATTATTTCTTTTATGCTTCCACTGCTGTTGCGACTGAATTAATTCGCCATATTTTTTTACTGGATTCTTGTTTCGCTTTTTGGCTTCTGATCTTTTGTTTTGCCTTGCCGTTTGCTTTCGTTGTTCCTCGGGCTCTCTGTGTCTGCCTGCCTACGGAAGTCGCTTTATAATTATAATTTAAAATTTATGGGTTCGAGTCATGGAATGTGACAGAGACAATTAGATACTTCTTAATGGGGTCGACGAGAGTTCCCCGTGAGTGTTTCTGCCCACATGGAAAAAGTTTTAAGACATGGCCATATCTATAAAGTATAAGTACCGTTAGCTGCCCCCGCAGATACAAATGTTGAGATATATTTTCGAATTGAATCCAACTGATTTGAATGTTACTTTGCTTTTTATATGCTTTGCTTCAAACCTAGTTAATGGAGAGCTTGAAAATCAAAAGACTTAGGCAACAAACTTCTGAGAGCAAGCGAAGATGGGAAAACTATTAAGAGCATCACCCACCAAAACCTTAGCACTCTAAAAAAATAGGAAAACAAAACTCAAAACCAATTGGAAGCAAAAATTGTACGAAAATTTAATAAATCACTTTTGATTGCGGCATTGTTATTTTAATAGAAAAACACACACACACACACCCGAAATAATAATTTTGTTTAGACAAAGGCTGAAAAAAACAGAACAGAACAAAAGCCCGGCTCACACATGGCTTAAAGCCCACAAAGGAGGGCGGGAGAAAGGGCGGCGGGCGACGGACGGACACACAGCATTCTAAGGTAAACAGAAAATGTAATTTCGCTTTGACATTGAATGGGAACGATGATAATCACAATCAACATCATCATAATCATTCCGTCCGCGTAATTTCAAATGAAAATAGTTAACAATAACCCGCGAGGGAGGCGGGGGATATAGCCATAAGAATAGCCAAAATCAAGAGCAAGAGCTGAGGCAAATAGAAATCGCGTGTGCGCTGACGCAGCAGAAATGGAGCCAAAAGCGTCGAAATAAAAATTCTTCTATTTCTGAATACTGTTCTGGCACTCCCCCTCAGGCCGCCCCCTTAACCACTTTGCCTTTACCAACACTATAGTGAATTTTTCAAATAGTATTACTACTGTGGACGGGGGGCAGCACGCACATGGTTTGTATTATTGTTATTATTATTTCTACTTCTCTCTTTTTTTGTGTGGCCGACACACACGTTTTGAGCCAAAAGTGTGAAACGTCTTTTGTTGCTGTTGTTGCTTTATTACGCATCAGCATTTAACCTTGAGCCGGACGGGTCAACGACCGTTTTGGCCAGCGAAAATTCTAACGATTTTTGGTTACCAGCCCCGGTAACAAAAACAATCAGAATAACAATAACAAAACTAAATGGTAAACCTGATGGGAATTATAAAGGCACAACTTTGCCATAGTTAGTTGAACTGCTTGCTCGGTCTCAGTCTTGGCTCGCCGTCATACCAGGCGTATGCGTAATAATTGAAAGTTTCTGCCCAAGAAGGCACAATTAGCTAAAGTTAATGACCAACTTGATCAGCATGTACTTACTTAGTTTTTTTTTAATTTTCTCTTTGCCATTTAATTGCGTTCATTATGATCGCAAACAAAGAAAGTTCAGATCTGCAGTTCTTTGGCACTGACCTTGTCGCAGGCTCATCAAATATTGTGATTGATCGTTTCCCTTTCCGCTGTCCAAATTTACTCAAATAAAGCAAACAAAACCTTAACTTAAAATTAAACAATTTTTAACGGTACATTAGCAATACGATCAGACAGCAAAAAGCAAAAGACAAGCAAACGAATCAAGCCATTCAGTTGCAGATTTTGACCTTTACCTTACACACAGCCTGTTGTGCAGTGAATTGTGTAATATATATAGACATATATATATATATGATATCGGATGTGTGGGATCTATTTACCTCTCCTTCGCACTGCCAGCAGCAACACGTGTTTTGATTAATACTTGCTGATTTTTTCGCACCACGTTTTAATGGTTGTTATTTCCCAGCAACCTCCAGGCCACAACTCCCCTTCGCACTCGCTCACTTTTTGGCTAAGGAAAGAAAAAACTTGCAAATAATGAAGGCAAAACCCCGAAACAACAAAGCACTAAACAATAAAGGTATATACCTCACGACTTATTGTCCCTTGCCTCTGTCCCAGCAGTTGACCACGATGCCCGCGAATATATAAAGTACTTTATGTACCTTTGTATAAAACCCCACATGGGTACATGGGCTCAATTCAAGTACGCAGCGTGTGTTCGTCGTAGTACATTTTCGTCAATGCGAATCGAAAATAATTGTAGGACCGTGCCGATGCGATTTATATTCAGCAGCAAGAAAATCAACAGAAGCCAACACACATTCGCTACGAATTCGCGGCATAATAAATTAGGAGCCACAACCAGAAGAAATAAATGTGTAGAAACCAATATTAAAAGTAAAGTAAACATGAAATGCTTTGTATTTAAAGGAAAATGTGTAGAAATGGACTTTAAGCAGCTGGGATTCGACTTAAGCTTACAATATCCCACCCACTGAAGCCATCTCAATCTCGTGTCTAAATCAAATTTAAGCCCGTTAAGACAAAAAAAGAAAGCTGCCACCCAACTGTAGGGGCCCGTGTGTGTGTGTGGGAGGCTGGCTGGTGATTGCAATTACCCAGTAATTTCTTAATTGCTCCGCCACACTTCACTTGGGGCGAGCGAGCGAGCGATCGTCATAATTATATAAAACATATCCCCGGCGCACAAGTAAAAGTACCTGAAACTGTGTCAGCTCTAACCGCAGGCACCAATTGCCGGCTCAAAGCCGAAGGCTAACCCGGCCTGAGAGTTTCGCGTTACAAATTTCTTTGATTCCATCGATTGTCTGTGGTGGGTGTAGCTGCCTTGTTGTTGCCGCTGTTTCATGAAGGTTTTTTGCAACAAAAAAAAAAAATTAAGAGAAACGGCTCAGGCTAAACAAATAAACTTTAAGCCGAAAAATGTATACACATAAAAAACGAAATGTTAAACAAGCACGCACTTGCTGCTTATTTGTTTAGAAAAAAAATAAATGACGAGAAATAAACAAAAAAAATATATGAAAATAAAATGTTACAAGGTTAGCCCCTGACAACGGCACGAATGTATTGTTTAAATTGAACAACAAAACTTTTAGCACAGAAAAGTAATGAGCGAAACAAAATTATGCGAATAATTGCGATAATTTTTTATCCGAAATGACAAATATTTAACCAGATGTATCAATAAGACCTTGAATGAATTCATTTTAATCACGGGATCAGAGTGAAATAGGTGAAACATTTACCATTTTAAACTATTTATTGGCTTCTTACAAAATCAAAATACTTATTCCTCTGATTTGATAAGAGAAAAACTCACAGAGCATTCAAGTGATAGGAAATTGGCATTCCCAATTTGTATGTGAAATTTGAATCGATCTTGCATAGATTTTTCTGTAAGTAATAATAGTAACCACTTCCTTTGCAGTTATCAGCCACACATGATTTCTTGTTGCATGCTCGAAAAGTACTTTGCCGTCTTTCTGACGCCCAAATTTAGTTAGATTGGCTTTGAAAAGATTGTTTTCCCAAGAAAAACTAACCCCAAGACCCTTGAGAGCTAATAGAGTCACTGCATGCCCGCCTAGACTCTAAACAAAAAAGGTTACCCATTTTTCCAGCACCCACTTGAAGTCACTTCCTGTCCCCGTACTGAAATATTCCATCAGGAATTTCGCTTTCATTTCGCTCCCCAGAACTGCCGTGTGCATTCCACTTGCCCGGGGCCGATCTGTTCTATATAGTCTATATATTCGCTCCGTAAGCGAGTATTTACTACGACCAGCCAGCTGCCTTATCTTATCAGGGGCGAAGAAAACACGGGGCACAATCAAGACGAAAGGAGCGTACGTGGAGCCAGCGGCGGAATATTGTTTATATTAAGAACAAGAAAAAGAGCAGTGTTTTTATAGCAAAATAAATAGCACAAATGTGCATTATCAGCTAAATGCTGGTATCTACAATGTATGCGCGCTCACCAACACACAGGAACTAACCCCAATTTGAACCGACCGATTGTGGGGCACTGTGTTATCACCCGAAAAAATAAGGCTCGCGACAACAGAGGCAAGCAGCAAACAAAACTACGAAGCGAAAGTTGACAGTCACTTTCTAGCCCTCTATGCCTCTCCCCATAACACTGATTAGGCCGGCCCGAAAAAAGCCATTTGCTGGCAGCTACACGTATTGAGTTGGGTCGCCCCAAAATATTGATTTGGTGCACGCAAAGTACGCATCAACATCAACCCCAATTACACTTACAAATTGGCGGGCTGGCCAACCCTCGGCTCTGCCGTCCAGGGGTCAAGCCCATGCGAACCCCGTCCCCCCAGGTTGAATGAACCGCGCGCTGAGACAGAAACTAACAAATGCGGCGGACAGTTTATGCCTGGCGACTAATTAAAATAATTAGCGCTGGGACTTCCGCACTTCTCGGCCTGCATTTTTAGTACACCCCGACGACCCTGAACTTGAACCCCGCCAAATGAAAAGCAAAGCAGGCAACAGCGACGACTGCAAATTAACCGAAATCGTTAAAAGTTAAAAGTGAACACAAAACCCGACTGCCAGTTCATGAACTCTTGGCCAAGTGTGAAGGCTAAATGCCTCCGAACAAAGGGAAATAAACACGTTTGGCGTATAGGAAATGCGAGTCTGCTTTTCATAGCTCCATCACAACATAGTTAGTTCGTTGTCTCATCAGAGCGTTATTTACATATCCACATACCAGAAACCAGTACTGATAGGTTCGCTTATAAGACTCTGCTTTATGAAGATATAAATGTCGGTTTATTTTGAATATTATTGAGGATGGCATTATTGAAGGTCCTTTCTGGCATTGTATAAATTTTAATTACATTTATTTAGATTTTAGTTAACAATCCAACCTTAGAATATCCCAAACAAATAATAAAATGGTATTTCTAAATTTAATAAACAAGAAATATAGAGATCACTAACTTGGTTATAAAATAAGAATTTGAGATGGCAGGCGGATGCTTTCGGTCTTATCAATAAACTTTACGATTGGGTAAGATCGTTACTGGGAGCAACAATTAGATATACAGTGAAAATATCGATATATCTGTCATATATCGATATATTGACCTAAATGTCGATATATGTATATGTATAAATCGATCTTTTAACATTTGGGATACATGTGGGATTAATCGATACTCTGTTTAAAACATAGTAAAGAGAGGAAAATAAATTAAATACAATTATACCAACCCTTTTATAGAACTTTTTCGATATAGAAAAATCCGATCTTTCGAAGTTTTCAATATTTTCGATATGTTATGAGACTTTTTCTGTCGTCACATATCCTTAAATTCTTATAGTAACCTTTCTCGACCCAACATGACAACAGAATCTAGGAAGTACAACAATTTTTGAGCTCGTTTCGATTAGTTGACCGATCAGCTAACCCGTTTTTTGGCTGGCAATTATTCCGTGAATTCTCGGCATATGATTAGCACAAAAGCCAATTGAGCTCCAGCGCCGTGTGTTTTGTTTATATTGACTTGACACGATAACGGCCGCCGTCTGAAGAGAAAGCTCGGGAGAGCCAACCAAACAATGGGAGAGGGAAAAAGAGCGAGGCTCGACGTTTCCATTCACGTTTTCTTGGGAGATGCCTGCCTGGGCTATCTCGGCGGCGATAAACGGAATAGAACTGATTACGAAAGTGCGTTCTAGGTGGACCGAATCACATTTCCAACCATTACGAAAGAGCGAGAGACGGCGGCAACTAACGCAACAGCCGTCGGGGTCTGCTGTCCCGCTCTGCCGCTCTAACGCCCTACAGCTTGCCGACCTGCCCTCCCGCTCCCACCCACGCTCGCTGCGGTGAGCGTCGTCGGAAATGCGTGAGCGTTCCGAATTTGGGTTATTGTTCGCTTGCGCGCTGAGTGCTGCCCTAGTTTTCGAGATACAGATACCCAGATAGCCGAGGAGCGGGAGGAGTCCGGGTCCGTCCGAAATAGTTGTTGCTGCGCGGCGGCGATTAGAGTTCCGTTTGGTCGGCCTGCCGCAAGATGCGTTCCCGGCGATAACCAAGCGCCACCTCCCAAGGGGTGCGCAATTCGATAGGAGCCGCGTTCGTCGTTTTTGGGTTAATGGACAGATTCGGGTCAATGTTTAGTTTGCATTTAATTCTGACGTCGCCGGTGGCACGCGAGCTGTGGGTCACCAAGAGGCGGTCACAAAATCAGTGTATGTACTTAATATAAGTTGTGGTTGGCTGTATTTAATAGAAATTGAAACGAAGAAGTCATAGTCCTAATAACAATCATCGGAAATGCTAATTGACACTCTAAGCATGGGTTTCTCAATCTCAAGTTAAGGTGTTAGTCTTGGGTTATAAGTCAGTGACGCAACTTTAACCCTAACAGATAAGATATGTATTTAATTTTAGGTCTCTTAAAAGAAGGTTCAATGTTAAAAGAAACTGAACAGAAAAAGAATAACAGGGGTATAAGAAGCGACTATGCTTAATGGACAGTTTATCTGTCCGACAAATGGTAACTGCACATGAGATATCGCCCTAAAGTCAAAGGCTTATCAGATTTAATTGAACTACAAGTAACCAATTCAATGGTCAATTAAGCACACAACGAATCTACTGAAGAAAATGCTTGATAAGAAAAAGCGTGCTCTGTTTTTTTTTTTATTTTTATTACTGTAAGCCCATTTGCTTGAGAGAAGTGGGAAAGCACGTTCCTTAATTGATTGTGAAACGTTACCCAGAATGAAATGGTTAATTGAAATTACCACCAGCAGCTCCACTTATTTAATGTGCCCTTTGATGGCGGACTGAAGAGGTATATTAGACGTAATATATGGTGCTGTGGAGGACTTTTGGAGTTCCCCCAGTATTTGGTTGCATCTCGCGAGCATGTTGGGCGAGAACTCTTACCTAACGCCCTTGTTGTTGCCCGGGTCTGACCTACTTTCAAGCACGCACTATCAGCCCCCGCATTTCACCCATTTGGATGGGCTTACCCGCTGACGCTCGTTGGCCGTAATCAGAAAAGCTGTGATAACGTGTTGGCTCATTGTTTCGTTTTAGTTTACACATACCTGTAAAGAGAGAAGACGAATTTTCAATTAGTTGAAGTTAGCCAAGACGTTATATGTTAGTTAAGATTTAGTTTCTTACAATAAATATAGTACACTTTTTAAAATAGTAACACTATTCGTACGACCTCATTTTCTAGTGGTATATTTTCGATTGCCAGACTTTGCGTGACAAGCTTTTAGGCAGTGCGGTGGGTCAAGGGGTTAAGCCCATGGCAAACTCCCAACTAAATATGGAAAGCCAACACACTTTTTGTCGGACATGGCAAATTATGGTCGAAAATGATTTTAATGAGCTCATCATCGGGTGGAGTGTGATACCACAAAAAACACACTTATGTACTTAAAAGCGTATACACAAATTTTCGTTGATGATTAATCATATTTTTTGTAGCTTTAATTAATTGGTACAAAGCTAAAAATTTGATGGCTTGGCATGGTGTGCAAAGCAAATTAGAAGTACAAATTAAAATAATTGCAAAAATATATATAATACATTAAATATGTGCTTTCAAAAATAATTTAACCACAATTGGTGTCAATGTCGGGGGTTGATTAGCGGTTTTTTTTTTAACTTTACGATCTTTGGAAAGTACTGATATGTCAGATGCCAATCTAAAGTGATCACAATCGATGAAAATAATAATTTACACAGGTCTCCAGCGAGATCGCTGAAATCTATTTTGCATTTTCAGTTTATCCGGGAGAGTGTAGGCGCATTTACCAGATTTCTCCTCCATTTTTACGCGATCCCCAAGAGCCTTTTGCACCAAGAGCTGTCCGCCAGCTGATTTCAAGTTCAAAATCTTCAGTCGGAGAGCAAACAATGGGAAATTTATGCAGAAATGATTACACCAGGGAGGTGTGGGGTATAAATTGCAAGCAATCAGGGGCGCATAAATCAAAATTGTTTTTCATACCAGCTGCTGCCGGCTCTTTTTGACGAGATGCAGCAAAGAAAAAGTGGAAAATCATGGCTCGGCGGCGAGCAACAACAACTTTCACCCAGCGAGAGAGACAGCGAGAGCGAGTCGCGTCAGAAAGAAAGTGAGACAACAACTTGCTGGCTTTTAAGTGAGCTCGAAGTGAAGAAGAAAGTTAAGAAGCAGAATCTGCGCCTGTGTCTGTGGGAGTGAGGCTGAAACTCGTTTGGGGAGTGTAGAGGAGTAGAAAGTTGCTGCGAGAGAATGCTGCACTACCAAATGAGGGGAGAAAGAGAGAAATAGAGAGAGGGGCTTGCAAGTGTGTTAGTTGGTCGGTGACTGAAGCCGAGATTGAGGGAAAATGCCACTCATTAAGCTCTCTCAACGCAATGCGATCCGTAACCATTAGCTATTGCTTAACGCCGAGTATTCTTGGAATATTTGGTTATTCTTTTTGCGCTTTTCGTTTGTTATTTTTATTTATTTCTGCTCTCTCTATGCCACTCTCTCTCACTCTTTCTCTTCACTTTTTCTTTCTCTGGGCCTAATCAAGAATAGAAACAAACACGCGCACTCTGATGGGCGTGCGTATGTCTTTTATATACAAATATTTCACAACTTATTTTTTCGCTTGTTGTTTTGGACAACATTTGTGCATACACACTACTGACATAGTTTTTGGCCTATTCTATATAAATTTACAATATTTTTAACCGCACAGTGGGGAAAGATCGGTGTCGAGTACTGAAAAATAAGAGAAAGTTGTTTCATATAGAAGGATTCTGAAGGTAGAAGTTAAAAAATGTAAAAATAACCAAAAATACGCACATTTAAATAGGGAATACAGGAATTAAAGAATTTTCTTTGTTGGTCAAAGTTAGGTTTTGTAAATCGATCTTAGTCCGACTTTAAGAAAGCACAGTGCGAACCTCAGGACATCAAACAAATTATTAAGCATTAAGATTCAAGTGTAAATACATAAGTAGACTTGAGGTTTTTACTATAGTGGTACCAAACCCATCACAGATCAACTCGGGAACATGACTTCTTCAAACCTGTGACGGTTTTTAAGCGACCTTAATCATATCTGAATCTTGTGTCCAATATCAAAAAGACAGTTGCTGATTTCAACGCAACCCCGTAATAAAGTTAGGAATAAAAGAGTTCGTAGCTGTAAATGTGATTTATTTTTGTAACTTTAACTTTTGAAGAAATGTAAATCATTCGATTGCGGTAACCGGCTTCGAGGAAAGTTTTGAAAAATGTAAATAATAATAAAAGTATCGTTATTCGTGATTACACCGAGCTCTCCCTTTCTCCGAACTCTAAAGCTCGCTCCCAGTTTTTTTAGCAGCCAGCAATAGTAGCTGCTCGTGATTATGGCTCACTTTAATTAAATTTTAAATTTTATGCACCAACACACACCAGCAGATGCGATTGCTTGCATGTACATAGAAACGTATTGTACGTAAATATTTTCATATATGTATATGTATAAAGCATTTCTAGTTGCGTTGACTTGCTTTTAGTCACAGCTGCAGGCCGGTTGTGTCATTAACCTATAAAAACGTGTTCGCCTAGAGTGGCGGTGTGAGCGAGTGAGCATCCAGATAGAGCGAGATAACTAATAGTTGTTGTCTTTTGCTTTATTGCACTTGCAAAGCACTTCTCCCTCTTTCTATCCCCTCATTCTCGCTCTTTTTTCCAATTGCTCATTGGGCGGCATTTGTACGAAAATAGCCGAAAAGAATGCAAATATCAATGTGCTTTTTGTGACGTCACAAATAAAACCGGAGAATGTACTTATAAGATAGCAAAATGTGTATGTATATTCATACAACCAGTGTTATCGGAAACAGTCGTAATTTTTATTGGTGTAAGAAAGCAATTTCAACCAGAAGGTTCTCGTTATTCTTACAGTTTAACTTGATCTACAATTCGTAAAATGTATTGCTTTTAACATTGCTGCTGTTATAATGCAACTGTAAGGGTATACAAACTTCTGTGTGTTGAATAAGTCACTATTTTTATTTAATCGATACATTTATATTAAGTTCGCTACAAAGAATGTCGGAATTGTGATCTGGGGATTTTCGACAGCAGTAATTTTCTGTCATGGGATGTGAATTAATTGGCACATAAATACATACATGTACTATGTATCTCAACGTCTTAATAACAGTTTTGCGAAAAATAAACAAACACTGCTAAAAGTCAAAGTCAAGCAACTGTCGGAGGGACTTATCAATGTCACTGCAATCGCAAAACAAACAAAACAAATAAACAGCCAGCGAGCCAGCAACATTTGTAAAACGAACATCTCGTTTACAACAATTGTAGACACAATGTATCGAACAGCGGTCTGGGGTGGTGGTGGGGTGTGGTATCATGGAGGGAGGGAGTCGGCAAATACAACTGCAGTCAAATGGGTAGAGAGTGAGCAATGCGGGCGGAGAGATGGGGAAAGAGAGAGAGAGAGAGCGCGGCTAGTTTTCACGCTCATTACTTGGGGCTCGGGTTCTTGGCGCTCCGCTTCGCTGGCACACGAAGCGCTTCGTGTTTGCCTGATCGCGAATGCCGATTGCTGACAGCAGCAACAACAGCAGCAGCAACAACAACAGCACTGTGAAATGGCGGCACAAAATCATTGACCTCAATTTTTTCGTCATGCGAACGTACACACCAACACACAGACATGTACTTGCGGGTAATTGCATTGGTGTGAGCGAGTGCAAGTTGAAAAAGCTGAAAAATATATAAATAAGAAAAACTTGACAACTGGCGTTATCGTTCTGGTTTTATCGTTTGCAAGTACGAGTATTTTGTTTAAGCGGCCTGCCATTGTATAACTGCTTTTCACCATTATTTCGCTGGCTGCTGTCCTTGAAAATCGGGATTCCATGCTTTGAGCGAATTATGTCATAGAAAGATGTGTATCGCCCAAGCCACCCCAGAGAGTTTGACAAAAGAAATGCAAATAAGCTCGCCGGAATGGAATCGAAGTGAAAACGGACGCACAGCAGTTGTGCAAAGAGCACGAACACGAACATTGTTGCTGCTGCAACCAGCATCTCTTTTCCAGGGAGTAAGGTCATGTACTTGAGCTTTGCCTGCCATGGAGCACGTGCGACAGAGCGGGACAGCTGACTCTACAAGAGCGGGACAGGCCAAACGAAAAAAAGAGAGAGAGAGAAGAGTGGATAGAGAGTCAGTCCTGGCAGCTTGTGTTGTTTTTTTGACTCAGAAAACTGGCACAGTTGCAGTATGTGACCCAGTTTTGAATATTTGGGCGGACCGAGTTCACAGCCAAGGTTGTCCAGCAAGGAGAAGGGTGGTCCCTAGCTGGTGCACAAAAATAACGGTTCTAAAACATCGAGAGTATTGATCGATATCACCGGAAAAAGTTAAAGGCTGATTTAAAAACCAGGCAGAGTAAAAGTATTCTGTATAGTTTTTAATTTAAAAATACAAAATATTAAAAATATATAGAATATGAAGTAAAACACCCTAAAATAATCTCTAAAATATAATAGCGCCAGGTTTTCTGATAAAAACAATAATATTAGTTTGCGAGAGAGAGTAATTGAAAGTATAAAGCATCTTTCCTCTCTAAAAAACGAATTAAATACATTTTAATTTTCAAATTATCCCAGGACAACACTTTTTTTTACTTGGCGCAATGTGACCGCCAAAATTTCCTGTCAACTTATACATACATATGTATATGTACTTCCCATGTAAAAGAGTGCCCCAGACTAGCCTTGACCTGCCCCACTTAGAGACAGACCCTGTCCTGGACGGAGACAAAGAGCTCCTTTTGACCCAGACGCCAGCGACGACGCTTCATCGATTGCAGATACTGGCCTTGAACTCCCCACACACGTCCTCCCACAATTTGGGTCAGATGCAAATGCTGTCCCGCCGCCGCTGCTCCTGACCCAACCTGACCTGACCTGGTTTCCCCATTTGGCACGAGGTCAGTTCCGTGGCACCGAGCGCAGGCGAGCACGAAGCAGAGGAGAGTGACGTCACAACAGCCGTGCCCACAAGCTGCAGTTGCAACGCCAGCAGCAGGAAGCAAAGAAGAACAGCACAGAACCGAAGAATCCAAGGACCGAGCAGCCACGTTCCCCGTACTCCCTTATCCGGCTTCTCGCAGCAGGGAGGCCCTAAATATAGAACGACTTGAGGTAGGTTCGTTGCATCAGCAGCAGCAGCAGCCACCAAAACAGCCCTTTCTTCTGCACATGGCCTGCTGCAGTGGAGTGGAGAGTGCACACACTTACACATGCACACACATGGCGTTCACTGTTCCGTGACGCAGCAGCGGACGCTGATAGTGCCGGACAACAATGCCCGCCCTGTGCCAGTGTGCGTGCGGAGAGTGCACTTCCCGGCGAGCCCGCTCCGAAGACTCGCTCGCATCATCGGCAGCGAAGATAGGGGAATCGCCAGAAATACTCGCACCATAAAAAGAGCCTCATAAAATGCACTCGTGTAATAAAATATAATTGGTGAGGTCTGCGCTTCAGATACAGAACATGGGCGTGGCACTCGGCGGGGAGACTGACGGAAAACTTGAAATTCGACGGTAGGTCAAGATAACAACTAAAGTGGGGATTTTAATGCTATCGTAACGTTACTCGTCTCTTGAGATATTTATTATGATTTTTAAACACGGTAAGTAATTCCTTTAAATTTTGGATTTCACCTCAAATTTTCTTCAGTTAATTATTTAAGCTATCTCATAAGAATTGAATTTGATGACCTTTGGATTCTTGAAAAACTTGAAATTGGCTTAAAAATTGTCTAGATAAAAAAATTGCAATTTTACAGCACTGTGCACAGTGTGCGAGTGTTGAGAAAATCCTCGATTTGAGACTCCGACCTATAGGCAGCACATTTCCAGAACTCTAAACTAACACATCTACTACTACTAGGACTCCTTTCTTTACTCGAATTGGAATGAGACTTCTATCTTTACTTGAATGTAAAAAAATAATAAAAAAAATACAAGGTCTATGTTTAGGGATATTAAAAATCGTAATCATCTCATGTCGATGTGATCGATCTCCTCCTGAGAACTGCACTATAGATCTTACCTGATGAAATGGAATTGGCCGAATCGCTTCGCGGCGTGTGCTGCATTCCCATGACCATGCCTCCGGAACCCACTCCGCCGCCGACTCCTACTCCCACTCCGCCGCTTCCCATGAGGCCATTCGAGTTGCCATTTGAGTGGTGGAGCAGGCCCATGCCGGAGAGGCCTACGCCGCCCCCGCCACCACCCGTCAGGTTGTTCTGCTGCAGGTGAAGCGGGGTGGTGGTCGTCGAGGGGGTGGTGGAATTGATGAGACCGTGGCCATTCTGCATCTGCTGCTGCATTCCGTTGATCCCGCCGTTGAGCAGCCCGTGGTTGGCCAAAGCCCCCAGATTGGTGGCACCCGGCACGTAGTGGCCATTGGAGTTGGAGCCATTGGTGGCCCCGTTTCCGTTACCATTGACCGGAATGATGGTCGTCTGGGCGGGCAGGGTGCTGTTGCAGCCGTGCATGGCCAGCGTGATGACGCTCTGCTGTTGCTGCTGCTGTTGTTGGTGGTTCAGGCCGTTGCCGTTGGAGCTGCCGTACGGACCGGAATCGTTGCCGCAGAGCCAGAGGTCCTGGTCGCAGTAGTCGTGCGAGTCCAGCGACGAAGGCGACATATTCACGCCGGAGGGCAGGACGAGGCCGTTCGAGGAGGAGGTGACCTCCGAGGAGGACTCCTCCGGCAGGCGCATAAAGCCGCCGTTGTTCGACCAGCGCCGCTTCATCCTCTGGTAGCCGATGGTCGCCGTTTTGGGGCCGTTATCTGAATCACTTGGCGTCGGCTGGGGACAAGCGGCTTGTCCCTGGCAGTTGGTCTGGCTATGGAGAAGTACCTTCTCCTGGTAAAATATCCTGAGGCTGCGTGGAGCTCTGTTGTCTGCTCCGAGCTCCTGCTCAGCTGCTGCGGTCTGTCGTGGACTCTTGTGGTGGTTCTAGTATTTTTTGCGCACTTGCTTGCGCTCAAAATACATTTTCGCCCGAATTCCTGTTCATTCAAGACGCGGAAAAATCAGAGCTGCAATAGAGAGCGGGTACAACCCATAAGGATGAGTCGAAAATGTCCCACAGAAACCCGTTTCCGCCCCGCTCAATACGAGGGGTTCCTTCAACATTTTGTGGTCACACTGGAGAACGCGAAGCGGTTCAACGCACCTGGGCGGGGGCAAGCTCATGAAATTTTCATTTCATTTAATTGCAAATTTTCGCTCTACCTTGAACACGACGACGCCTAAGCCGGCGAATGGTAAGCTGACCCAGCCGAAAGGAATACGTAATTCTTGAATAGATCAACCCGTCCCGCCCGAAACATGTTGCGTATCTGCTCGGCGAAATCTCCGGCTCGTTTAGCGGGAAGTCTTCTGCACAGATTGCAAACTCTTGATAGGCCATCTCCGGCTGAATTTATGGTCATATGTATATGAGTTGGGCAGACAGCAGAATGGATTACTTCACTTTTCGCCACACTTAATCAGGAGTTTTTGCTCACTCTTACTAGCAATTTATGGCCCTCGCAAAACTGCTTAACTACTTAAATGTCGCCAAAATTGATGGTCTCTACGAGATGGGTTCTTAAATTTCAACGAAATCTAGATTTGTTGTATATTTGCTGGCCAAAGCTTATCTATCATTATTTCGAATAGCAACAACTATTTATTTTTTCACTTCCTCGACCGCACCAATCAATTTTATTTCCCTATTTGCACGCATTCTTCATGTGTGTAACTCTGTTTGAACACTTGTCACACTTATCTAAATGTCTTGGCAATCGTTTCTGTTTACCTCCTCCGTCCTTAGTGTCCGAAGCGGGTTTGCAGCTCAAACAACTTAGACAACACAAGCTGAGACAGGCTGAGGAAGTCGAAGTAATACTGGGGGTGAGGACAATTTTGGGCCCTTCTCTGCGATTCTCAAACTACTCGCTAAAGAGCATGGGTTTGACAGGCAATTGTGAAGAGTGAAATATGCTCATTCGCGAGTTTGAAATAAACAAACCTACACACATTACTAATATTCTAAAAATTACTACCCTACGGGAACAAAAAACATTATTACCATCTAAATCAAGAAAGTTATGCCTCAGCACTTTGAGAGTAAAGTTAGGGTTCATCAAAATTAATTGAGATATATAGACAGTCCCTAAGGGAATTTCAGAAGATTAACAACAATTACGAGTTAGATACTAAGCTTAAGATATATTATTCTAACATTCCGGTTAGAGGGGGGACTGAAAGTGTTTATGCCGGGTTGACCAGCCAGCTTTTAAAACCGATTGCCATATCAAATTATTTACTTACTTAAACAGTATGCACAGTATTTACAAAACTACCTCAACACTATCAACTCTAATAGTCACACATTCACCTTTCGTGGAAAGTGGGTAACTATGGGCACTTTGCTGGAGAAAGTCAATCAATAAAACAAGTTATATCTCATGTATTTCTACATACTAAATGCAGCCTGCATTAATGGCGCTGACAATCTACGCGAGATTAGTCACAGTCTAGGTCAGTGGATTGCTGGATTAGTCGCAATCTCGGGCACGAGAAGAATTCGCATTTCGATTGATTTCGCAATGCAGCTCTGGCGTTGGATTGAATTCGCGCTTGACTCACTCGGCGGCACACAGGTGAATCATTTTTTGTGTACTGGGCATCGACAGTTTCGAGCTGAGCGAGCAGGTTGCCCCTTGGCCCGTCCCCTTCCCCCCCGAGCTGGGCTCCACTCAAAGCCAAAAGACCGGCACAACAATAATGGGGGGAAAGAGCCGAGCGATAATAAACCAAAAGTCTGTAACTTTTCGTCTCTTTGTGTTATAAAGCGCCAAAAAACTGGTTTCAGTGAGCGTGAGCGAGCGGGACGGGGCGAAAGCTTAGAACAAAATCGAAAAGAATCACGATCGAGCGAGCAAGAAGAAGCAGGCAGAGGAGAATCGCCAAGAGAAAGAGATACAAAAAAAAGAAAGGGAAGACTAGTCTAAGCTTTCGATGGCGCGGAGTTCGAGGGGGTGGGCGGCTACCGAGCTGAGCCGAGATTTTGGCCCGCATTAAGGAAAAAACCTGTCGACGACGAGCACAAAAACAATACAAACAGGTTGTTCTTTGGCGTTTTCGCTTTGTTGTCTACAAAAATATTTCTCAAAATAGAAAAAAGAGAAAAACAACAAAAACAACAACATCGGGAGAAGCAGCGTATTTATCGCATCGGGAATACACTCGTACTACACGAACCATACGTACATATACGCGAGTATATATAAAAATACATGTGTGCGGGGGGTATATGGGCGAGATGCGCCGCGATATATGTATAAACGACATTTAAGGCATTTTTATAGCTTTGCGTGCCTCGATTTGTTGCTGCTGATGATGTTCTCTGTTGCGTTGCCTCTTTATTTTGCTTATTTTACTTTTTTTTTTTTACTTTTGCTGCGGTTTCCCTGCCTTTTGTTCTGCTTCTAGTGCTCGCCGGACTGGAGTACAAAAAGGCGTGGAAAAGGGAGTCGGAAAGCTGAGGCCAGCGCGCAGACTCAGATGACTTGCCCCAGCACCGTGAAATTGCTGGGTACTAGAAGGGGTAAGAATAAGAACAGGAACCAGAACAAGAACAAGAACCAGAATAAGAACAAGAAACAAGAAGCAGAGGAAAACAAAAACAAATTCTTCTTCCAGCTGGAAAATTCGTTACGCCCCGAGTGATGGATGTGCGGAGCTAAGGTACCTAGCACACCTCTATTTATAGAACACCTAATGGAAATTACAGCAGTCAACAGGTTGAGAGTTCAGCAATGTCACTTTTTATACCCAACTACTCATTTGGTACAACAGAAAGGAGTCACTTACAACCTCATAAAGTACAAATGTCCATGATCAGCAACACCAGGCGAGGCGATTTAGCATATTCCGAAAAAACTGATCTCAGAGAAAGTTATGGTTTTGGTTGAAAAGTGGACCAAAAAGTCAATAAATAAATATACCCCTTAAAAAATCTAAGAATAAACAAGTGACCTATAAGGAAATCCAGGTGTACTATGTATAACAATCTCGCTTTACCTTCAACTGAGAGGGGTTAGTCAAGTCTCGAAATGTGATTTTAACCTATGGGTATACAAAATAAAATATTCGCATGTTAACTTAGAATACTGCTTTATTTTAAGACCACATATTAATTTCAGATGGTCTTGGTAAAGTTTCGGTTACCGGGTATTTTGCAATTAAGCACCCTGCTACAGCTTTCTTACTTGTTTAAGCTGACCTCCTGGAAATTGCACCTCAAGGGGGGGTCTGATAAGGTCTGGGGGATTGGATATGCGCTCAATTAACTTCGATAAACGTCATGAGAAGCTTCACACTACAGTCGTTCAATAATATTATCCCAACTCCATCAAACAATGGATTCAGCAGATCCAAGGGAAAAACCCAGAGATGATAAGAATCAATATTGCATATTGCAAGCTATGAATATACATTTCATTCTCAAATATTGTGGCAACACAATAAAGTTCCGTAAGTAGATTGGAAATACAGTGTTAAAATTGCCGACATTTGGGAATTCCATTGATTGAGGACTCAACCCATTTGACCCCAAATACTTCGTTAACCCTTGAATGTTTCCAAAAGTATAAAAGTATGTCAATGACTGGCACGCGACAAAGATTGTCAGGACTCAAGTCCTGCCTTCCTTCGGCCCCAAATGACATCCTCAAATGCAATAAGCTTTATTAACTAAGCTACAACGCCAGCAATTGGTGTACACGCCACTGGAATCGTTGGACGATGGGCGGTGGTCAGCTCCTCCTCCTCCTGCTCTTGTCGAGCGAAAACAATTAAATATCCGCTGCCGGCTTGTCCAGTTGGTTTCATAATAGGCCCACAACACACAAATCCCCATCCGAGCACTGCCCCACACGAAAACGAGTACGCACACTCCTGCGAGCGGATCCTTTTAATTTCCTGCTGTTATTTTCCTACACGTAGAGCCAGCGCCGCGTGATTTCCATTTGCCTAGGAGTCCCTCCGAGGGCGGGGGCTGAGGAAAACATATGCGACACATTCCCATAAACCCCTCCCCGGGGCGGCAGAGTAGACCGAATGATAATGGGCTCGGGGGCCACCCAAAGGCTTCAACTAATGTACTGAGAAAGAAAAATAAGGAAATGCCGCAGAAAAGCGAGCACCAAGGGCAAGAAGTAGAAAGCATACTCTTTCCCTAATGATGGTCATCCAGATATCGCATTGTAGTTCGTTTTAGAAATTATGAAAGAGGAATTATTATCACAACCTTCAAGACAAATCGGTAACACCAAAGTTCAATAGCTGTCTAGACTTGTGCTGAAAAATCAATAATTTCCTTTAAGTTTCTACCATGAAAGTTGTCTAAAAATGTACTTTAAGTTTCCCTAACCCTTAAGTTACTTAATTTATCTCCTTACCCCCCTTTCGACGATGAAGCTGACCTCCTTTTGGTCCTCTCTTCTCCGTCTTGCCTTCTTTTAGGATTGATTTCTGAGTAAACAAATGTGCGAAGAAGGCCCAGAAATCGGCGACTCAAGGGTGCCCAAAACAAGACTAAATACATACAGGTGTATAAACACACACATATGTATATATGTATATGTATGGGGGGGCAAACCCGCTGACAACTTAACGGTTTCCCCTCATACTACCAATCACAACAACATTTAACCCAAAACTGGTTGCGCTTTACTTTCCGCGAATTCAGTTTGCCTTATGGCTGACTTTATTTTGTTCGCTTTTAAAGTTTGCTGATTTGCTTAAACACGAAAAATGGTGCCATTCAACTGACACATTTTCAATATTTGTGGTAAGACAAAACCAAAATAAACAGCCAGTGAATTACTTAAGAAAATTACATATTTTGGGCCTGAAATACTTCTAAAGACTCCATTAGGATGAAGCATAATCCCCGTAACTGGAACATGGAACCTACATTTTGTATAAAAGCCTCATCAACTTTCTTCTCATCAATACACCCCCCCAGCTGCTCCGATTCCCAGGCAGATCTATTGCACATGCCGGATCTCCCAGAGTTCCCTAAGAATAATTTACATGTTCATCAGCCCAAAGTCTTGGCGCACAAAATCAATTAGCAATAAAAGCATAAAAGGCGATAGAAACTTTTTAATGCCATGGGCCGAAACAAAGATTTATGAGATTTTTGGTGGTCAATTTTTTCCATTTTCCAGAGCACTTTAACCGCAACTGTGTGACAGGGCACGCGCGCCTCATTTTATTGCCTGGCGGATTGAAAAACAACTAGGAATGCCACAATAAATAATGCTCGACTGTGAGATACCCGGTATTTAAACTTAAAATAAAACCAAGGTTTAACAAATCCTCTAAGATGAGTGTGAGTAAGCAAGCTTAGGGCTTAGAGCTCGAGCTCTTATAGAGACAGGAAAACCTTAGTATAAGAAGGTATCTACTAGATACTCCGCAGCAGGCAGCCTTGGAGCTTGGAGCCGAACAGTTATCAATAAATATTTAGAAGAAACGTCGAGCGAGGCGTCACAGCTGGCACAAAAGTCTAAGACAACTGGTTGGGGCTGACTGGCCCGGCTCAAAAAATGCGCTTCAATCATTTCCTTTTCCGGTTAAGCGGCGTCTCTCTCTCTTCCCATTCTTTGCCGCCGCCAATTTGCATTCAAAATCGATAATACCATTTGCATATGTGGATCTGACTGATTGCCTGACCTTTTCGGCAGCCAAGAAGTCACATTAGAGTCAACACGCAATGACGAGCATGGTGTCAAGCCAATGGCCAAAGCTATGATCATGAAAAGCCAGTGAAAACACCCCTTAATACTAGCCGACCTTGATCTGTTTTCAAGTTGGTTTTCGTATTGCACACCGTTTGCGAATCGGTAGATCCAAGGTGAGAAATTATAGGGAATATCAATAGAATATGCTTATAATAACTAGCATTTAATGTTTGTGTAATGGAAAATATATAAACACAATAGACCAACTAACACCGAATGAAACCCTGAACTTGCTGCAATCTTTCAGGCATTTTATACATTTAATTACTTTTCTTAAAAACAGTCACAGCAGAGGTCATTACCATACAAGTTGAACAAAAAGAAAAAAAAACCCCAGAGTGCCAAGTTCGGCTAAAGAAAAAGCTGTTTGAGTCTTGAACTTGGCTTGGCCGTCTGTATTACAAATCTTTTCGCATTGCTTGGCTAATCAACAACAACAACAACAATACAATTGTAGCATCCACAAGGAAAATTGTGGAAAGTCATGGAAAATCTTCGTCATCGTCATCGGCGGTTGTTTGCGAAAGTGTTGACAGCTCGCTCGACTTTGTTGTTGGCCACTTTTTTGCTTTTGCGGCATGTGAAAGTCCACGAAAGCGGGTGGCAAGGGGAAAACCCGTTGCAAGCCGCACTATATGGCAGTCTACTGCTAATTGCTAACACACACACACACATCTCGACCGAACGGGAGCCCGGGCAGGTGGACAGGAAACGCTTCTAGGAGCGTCTGACAAGATAAGGCACCCATAAAATGCAACCGCGCACAATGCACCTTTCACAGGGAGAACAGGGTGGCCCTCTCCTGACCCACTGGTCTGCGCCCAGTCGCCCAGTCTGGGTTACATTGAACCCGCGTTGGTTCACCTGTTGGATGTCGAGCTGGCGAGTGATATGCGCCTTGAAATGTGTGCTTGGTTAAAGCCCATACTATATCATACTATTTCTTGAAGATTCCGGCAGGATAAGTTCCCACGATGACAAAATCTTCTCTCTACATCAAATTTGGACTCGGCAAATTTTGATAGCTTGGAAAAAGTCACCGAAAAGCGACATAAACAACATCCGAGTGCCATATAATGATATAAAGTCGCCCATTAAGCCCAGAACCTCGAACCGCGAGTGCAGCGAGCCGGACGGGCCAGAGATCTCGGAGTGCTCGTCGTGGTAGCCGGCATGGGTCGCAAAAACCCTCGGCCACATGTTTGGTCGTACATGTGTCTATATATTTGCATAAAATCGCATTAAAATTTGCCATTTTGCCAACTTTAATGTACCATAAAACACAAACAACAGCGGCAACGAGACGATGACGATGACGACGACGACGACGACGCCATAGGAAACAAGTAACTTTTTTGTGTTGGTTTGCTTAGTGTCCAGAAAGTGTAGCAAAAGAGAAATAACGAATAATTTAATGTGCAAAAAGCGGTAGAAGAGAAAGAGCCAAGAAGCCGAAACCTTAACCAGTCCCCGCCCAGGAAATGGGGGCCCAGGGGTGGCAGGGCCGGCGGGTGGGCAAATTAATTGTGGGAGAGTCTAACTAATGTGGGGACTTTTCTTTAGAGCCGCAGACCGAAGCCAAGCAGCGCTGTTACCTAATGCCTCATTAGGCGGCGCCTGAAATTAGGCAAACGATAGAACAGGACCCAAAAGCCTGAGAGGACTCACTATATAATAATAAATATGTCGCATTTTCTAAATTAAGAAAATGATAAATGTAACTTTTCATCAAAGCTTTCAACACTTTCAAAGCATTAGAATTGGTTTTTAGTCCTACATCAGGAACAGTTTCAGATTACAAATATATGTAAATATGAAAACCTCTAACTAATAAGTTAAGATGAAACGTTTTCAATGTTCGAACATCGAATTCAAATTATAATGCAAGATTAATGCTAACTAGTTAGTTTTAAAGATTCCTTCCCCTTTCTAAGCCCTATTCCTAAATCCTAGTTTTCATATTCTTACAATTCCATTCCTGTTTCCATCGCAATTCCAGTTATCCCAAATTTTCCACTTGCAAAATTGATTCCCCCAACTCCATTCGAATTTTCTGAATTCCCTCAAATGGTTCTCGAACCTATTTATATACTTCACGCACTTGACAAATCGAAATTGTTTACACCAAATTGAACCTCATCAAGGGAATGTTTGTGTAAATCAGGCTAAATCCGCTGCCCCAATACGAATTCCATCAATGCCCACTTGACTATCAATATGCTGGCGAATTTATGGATATCCACGGCAATTACGCAGTCAAGTGCTTGCCTAGGATCCGATCCATATAATACATAAGATACAGATACACACAGTGCACACTCTCTACGCACCGCACATATTTATTTATGTTTTTACGCAGGCGAGTTTTACAATTTTCAGCGTTCACTCTTTAATTGGCCTGGCCCGCCTGCCTGTCAGTTGGCATGACAATAATGAATGTATTACCAATCGAACATGTGTATCTCCCTGGGACATCGTATATCGCCCGAATCCCTGTGTGTATCTTGGCATTGAAAGTGCCGCACGTTAATGTAGTTTTCTTTTGGGCTCGTTTCGTTTCGGCTGGATGTGAAATGAAAATGAAAATGAAAATGTTTTCGCTCACTCGAGGTGACAAGTGAGTCAAGACAAAAACACATTAGGGTCGAGGGAAATGGTTACGAAAATGCTTCTGTTTTCCAAAGACGCGAACTTGTTGCTCAGTTTGACCACAAAATGTTGCTATCGGGAAGTCGAATTGGCCCCGCGCACTTACCATATGCATCTATATAGTGCGCCAGTTCTGCTACTAATCCACAAGTATCCATGGGCCACAAATCCTCTCGAGCGGGGTGGGGGAATAATCCCAGGTATAAATATATGTATGAAAATATCCTTTCACTTTAACCGTAACCGCAATCGTCACTATAACTCTAACCGTAACTGTATTCGGGGATCTCGGGCACAAATCCCTCGTATCTTCGCGCACTCACGCACTGGCGAATAGTTAGTGTCCTCGGGCTGGGTACCGCTCCTGGATGCTACAGGATGTGCGTGCGCGGGCAGCGGGTAGCGGGGGCGTTCCACAGACGGCGGCTAGACAAATGTCTGCGCCGCTGCTGCGCTGCTGACGTCGCCGCTTTGTGGACGTTGGATTCCGAGCCGTGCCTTCTCCGATTCTCTCGCTTTCACCGAATTTCATTCAAATTTCTGGGACTCTCAGCTACTTGGACGTCCACGATTTGCACTTTGCAGCGGGGTATATAATATCTGTACAAATATGAAAATACGCTCTCGATTTGAGTTATTTAAAGCACTGTTTCCTCTATTTCTCTTATTTATTTCTGGTTCAGCTACAATGCATTTTGCACTTTATTTCGATTTCGATTTCTGACGACGAATTGCACTTGTTGTTGTTTCTGTGTATGGGTATGGATGGGGTCGGGGTATCTTGGATTTGTATTATTTGGGGGACATATCCAACGATTTTGTATAAATATACGCGTTTTTAAACATTATATTTTTGGGGAAACCGTTCTGGTAGACTTTTGTATCTTGTATCTGGTATCTGGTGTTTTGTATCTTTCAGCCGATGCGGGACTGAGGCGAACGGACGCGATCGAGCGACGAACGTGCGAGCGAACAACCGTTAGCAACAAAGTCCAAACAAATACTTAAAGCGAAACGAGCAAATGTTTACTATCATGCACCCGTATTTATAGGTTTTCACACAAGCCGAGATACAGATACTCTGTTACTCTCATTTCTGTGAATTACATTCACCAAATTCTGTTGCTCTCCCAGATTTCACGGCAAAATTCTGTTACGCTCATTTCTAAGGTGAATTTTCGGATTCCGTGAGAACGAAAGCGTGTGAGAGAGCGTTAACAGCTCAGCGAGAGCGAGTGAACTCACCACTCTCACACCACGCCAGCGAGTCAGAGTCGAAAGCGGAATCAGCGCTAAAGTTAAATGTGAGGAGCAGACAGCGCACACTCACGCACACATACGCCGAGCGGCTTGAATGAAAAATGCCGATGCAATCGTGAGATTCTCTTTGTCTCTCCATCACGTCACGTCATCTGTATCTGTGTCTGTGAGTGGTCGTATCTGTGTGCGTGAGAGCAGCCCAACTGTTAGGTGTGTGCGTGCGAGTGCCATCATCGCTTTCCTTTGCCTTCCTCTCGCCTCTTTCCCCCTTTCTTCGTTCCTCGCTTTCCGTTTTCTGTTTTCTTCACTTATTTGTTGTGTTTTTTCGTTGATTTCTCGTCGTCGCTACTTTCGGGTGCACAAGTGCAAATTCACACGTACATTCGAAATGCTAGCACAGTGGGTCGAAGCTGGCGAAAAGTGAAATGGAAATGGATCTGGACAGTAGGAAAAGCTGGAGATCATCGCCAGATTAATGGATCGTCGGATTCCCTATTAGTTGGGGTGTATACAAACTTACATTTATAAACTATAAAATACATTTTAAAAATAATAAAGATTGTGTTTTTTTTTTCACTTTCATAATATTCTAATTGGAAATAAGAAAAAATTTAATCGATTCATAGGCAACTTGTCAATGATTTTTTTGTTTATATCATATACATAAATTGGTTTTTGTTTATCAGCAGGGAAAATAAAAACTGATTTCATTTTCTGTAAACTGTACATATTATACTATTTTGAGAGTAACGATGGTGAAAATATTAGTTTGCTAAATATCTCGCTGTAAATCAGAACAAAATCTGATATCTAACCTAAGCAGTTGCAAGACTGAGCTGAATTTATATCTATTTAAATAAAAATATACTTTTTGCTAAAAGAGAATCACAGATAATCCAGAAATTTTATATTGTATCGCAAATCTGCGATCTAAATTGACTGAATGAGTAATAGATCGATTAAAAAGTACAATTCCAAATTTAGTCGCTACCGAGGAGGTCCCAATAGGGAATCAGAATCAAATGAGAATTTTTCAGCAACGCATTGTTGAGGCGTAATTGATGGAAAGCCAGTGGAAAGATCGACAGTGCACACAGAAAATGCTCCGAGAAATGTATTTACGTATCTATGTATGTGAGGTACTGCGTACACGTAACGTATAGATTGCACATTTGAAATACATTGTGGTTAAAAAATAACAGCCCCGCAAATTGAGATCCTCAGATACAGATACAGATACGCACACATCGCTGCAGATAATTGTGCTCCCCGCTTCGCTCCAAATCCCCATCTCATCGCCACCTTACTCACTGCAGTGTGTGTCTGTGTGTTTGGCGTATCTATGTGTGCACCGTGTTTGACGCTGGGCAAGTTCAAGTGTAGAATGCAATAGAGAACCGCTCTAAGTTAGAAAGAGAAAACTAGAGAGAGAGAGAGAAGAGAGAGAGGGCGATTGACAAAGAGAGGGAGAATCAGAGAGAGTTGCTCTCTCTCTCTCTCTCTTTACGCATACGCATTGAAAAGCCGGCAAAAGGCAAGGGCAATAGCGCAGGGGTGTGCGTTTGATGTGGGAGGATGGTGCAGTTTGGGAGGGGGGACTGTGGGGGGTGGGAGCTGTGGTGAATTTCGCTGTTGGGGTTGGCTAGACACATTGAACCACAAAAGTTCAAGATGAAAACACAAAATATCAACAGTGACAGCTGAGTAGAGGGAACGCAGTGGAAGGGGCAGAGGAAGGGGGTGGCTATTGCCCATTATTTCTCTCTCTCCCTCTCGTAGTTTCTCTATTTGATGTGCCGTTTTGGGGGGACGGGGGATACCAATAGAAACACAGCTGCCTCTGTTTTGCTCTCTCCATCTCCATCTCTCCTCCATCCTGCTGCTCCCTGCCTTTCCACGTCCCAGTCCCTGTCCCTGTCCCCTTGGCCGACTGCCAACCGATTCTCAGTTCAGTAGTACACTGGAGCAGGCGTTCAGAGTGTGAGTGCAACATGTATCTGACTTTTACGGCTTATATGTGTGTGGGTCGTTTATCTGTGCGCGCGAGAGAGTTTGTCTAGCCGCGGGTAGTGGGGACTGGGGTGGCAGGGAAGGGGAGTCATGTGCACGGCGTTTGTTGGGGTAGTTCGCCGGCAAATGAAAGAAGCAGAATATAGAAAATAGAAATAGTTGGATGACATATAGTGGAGACTCAACAGAGCAACAGAGCCACATAACTCGTGAAATACCCTACTCGACAAAATGAATGATACGTGTAGAAACAAGGAAAATAAGAAATGACCGATACTTTGTTTCCTGTATGATTCACGCTCTTGTTTACTTTTCAATTTGATAGTCGAAATATTTAAGAAACAGCTTTTCAGAGAGTCTAGGTCGAAACTAGACCTATCCCAAAAGCACACAGAGATCTTGCCAAGTACACACCAAGTCAATCTGTCAGTTAGTTTATCTCAATTTTGAGGTATCTAAATGGAACCTTAGTCTTATGAAAACGACTCTCCTGGAAAATGCAAAGGGTATAAAACCTTCGGTTTCAAAAAATTAACTCCATTTCTTGTTTTACATAACAAAACCTAAAGGTCTTCCGAACCCCTAGAATAAACATCAAAAGTTAGTAGCCCAGCATCCCTTATTTCTAGATTTTCTAGTTGGCTAATGAGGATCGCATTCTAATAGGATAAGATAAGATACTAGTTTCCCCAATTCCAATTTGAATTGGTCTACTCTTGGTCGGAACTAGTTCAATCTAATTCAACTTATCCCATGGGATAACAGCTCTTAAGCCGCAGCCAACAGTTGTTGCACCCCACAGATACATTATATATCTGTGCACCGCTCTCTCGCCATCTGGTATCTGGTGTCCCCTCGCGTGTCTGTGTGCACTTGGAGTCGAGAGCGAGATACATATAGCTGCTGCTGGCTAGTAAAAAGGCAATAACAAAGGAGAAAAACTTGTCTACATGCCTGTCGTACAAGCTGCAAAATTTATGCGAAGACACACAAATCCACTGAACGAGAGACCGACAGCGCTGGCGTAGTCAGTGTGTTTGCTCTTGTTTTTTGTTGCCTTGCCCATAGACAGGCCGCAGCAATCTGCTCCACAACACTCTGCACCGCCTCGGCACCGGCGCACCCCCGCGGCACTAACCCTGCACCTTGAAGATGCATAGAAACGACGCCACAAGGCAGAAAAGAAAGAAAGTTTGGAATGGAACTTGTCATAATGATGCTATACTGCGTGTAGGGTTAAAAATAATATTCGAGTTTTCTAAATTTCAAAGTCCTTGTACTTGTACTGTATTATAGAAAGGAAGGTGGTTTTCTCCGATCCTAAAAAGTATTATTTTCTTCCGTTATTTAACCTGTTTAATTTAAGTTTCTACAAAATGTGAGCTTAAGAGACAACGTAGATTAGCCATGTCCAGGTCATGCTCCTTCTAATCTCACCCACAATACTTAGTTTACCTGGTATCTTACTCGGCTTTGGCTTTCCTACTTGTTTTCTAATAACTATTCCATACCTGTAATGGAAAGATCACTATTTGTCTTCCAAATAGAGCTTTACAACTTTGAGACTAGAATACCGGATCGACTCGGCTGTTGACGCTCATATTTCATCTTCACTGCGAAGCATGAAAATTTGTACCTTAAATTCTAATACTGTGGAAATGTATAAAAAAACCACGTCCTTCTTAAAAAGAAAACAAAAACACAGCATTTTAAAAACGGCTTTTCTCCAACAATATTAAGCATACAGTTTTTTTTTCTGTGTACGGACATATTAAAAATTTGTTGGGTTTTCTTTTGCCAGTCTGGTTTGCCTTGTTTGGCGTGGTTCGCTTCGGATCGGTTCGGTTCGGGTTGCCTTTTGGTATGATTTGACTTTGAATCGGGTGTCACAGAGAGACAGAGACAGAGAGGGAGAAAGACAGGGTTAGAAAGAGACAGAGTAGAGTTGGCAAAGTCAGGTTTAATGCCGTTCAGTGGTGCGGCGACGTCTTGCAGTTGAGGTAGTCAAAGCCAAGAGGCAGAAATTACAGGGTTCATGCGAAGCCTAATTCAAGAAATAAATGTCAAGTCCATGATGACTCGAAATTCAGTTGCATTTCATGAAATGGCACAGTCGTAGAAATGGGTCTGGGTCAGTTCGAGTACGAGTACTGAACTCTTCATGAACTGCTTCGCATAAACGGAGTATTAGATAGCGTAAAGAGGACAAGGGAGAATCGGGCACTCGGGCGGTTGGGCTGTTGGGCTGTTGGGCGAACGACAACATCAAAAGTGGGCTGAGGCCGCTTGTGGGCAAAAAGGAACACAAGGCGCAAGGCACCGCGCGACTGTGGGCAAATAGTCAAACGTCGGTGGTTGTTTGCCGATAAGCGTCTTTGAATGGGTAATGGGAAGTAGTCGGCGGATCGAAGGAGAGGCACCGCCGGAGTTGGCCGGCCAGAGCATTCGCTCTACATATTGCCAGCCACATGGCACTACCGTAAATGGACACAGTGGGCACGATCGCAAATGCAAATGCTAAAAGAAAAGTTAAGCGGAAATTGTTATGGGTGGTTAGGGGATAAACCACCAAGAAATTTAAAAACTAATTTTCCTTTGGTCCCTTTATGGCAAATTCCGTAAATTATAATTCGTTAAAATTTTCCATATCTCGAAGAAGGGTGAAATATGTTAGAAATTAACTTATCAATAATTTTATTCTTAAAGTTTTCAAACATTTTTATAAGAGGCATACGATATGAAGATTAGGCAAATGCACTTTCTGCAATAGAAAGAAGACTATTTGCAAAATTTAATTTAGTTTTATTCAAAGATCACGGCTAGATCGACTCAAATGTTGATAGGTACTGATCAAAAATATATATATATATTTTTATAGTGTAAGAAGTCAGAAACTAAAAATATATTAAAAACCTCTTCTAGGATATACAAATTACGAGCAATCCTGTGGTTGCGCTCTACAGCACAATTATGTGCAATACAGTAAAAATCGTCTATTAACAGCACTGCTAGCAGCACTATGTTATACTTTCGCGTTCTAATGAATTTCCATAGGTTGGGAAATTGATTTTTATCTGGTTAATATATTAATGTTTCCAAAACCGGCCCAAAATAAAAAAGTTATTGCAATTGGTTTAAAGCAAAAAGGACACATACTGAACATTGAGTGCTTTAAAACCACATGGACTTATGTAGGTATAATCAAATAGTTATCTGTGTCCAAAAATGTTCTTAATGCACTTTTTACTTATCAAGACCCATTTGGGCTCTAAATTTCAGAGGGTATCTGTGTACTGCTTACATTATCTTCAACACGTGTGCTTGCATTAAGTTTAGGTACTTAAATATATTATTTATTCAGTCCCAATATATTTTTATCTTGTATTTGAATTGCTTGTTTTCACTTATATTGCTTTTACGGAATTCTTAATTTTACTGGGACCCTTCGAATGTTATACAAAAGGTTAATTTTTACTTTTACCTTAAAGCAAAGGCGTTGTGAACTTCATCTGATATGCTTTGTGAACTCACCTGCAAAGAAACCAAGAGGAAGATGAAATCATTAATTATCATAGGTATAACGAAAAATAGATAATTAGATATATGTATTATATTAATTCCCCTCCTCTTTTTATCCAATCTATTGAAGGTCATTTCTGTTGAATTTCATTGATCAACTTCATTCATTGACGACAAATTAGCAACAATTCTCGACCCAACTTACCGCATAACACATTTTTTTTTAACTTTTGTCTCTCGTTCTATCGTTTTTCTATAACTATATTTTTTCCGCTTTTCATTGGGTGCGGAAACACCTTGACTGAGTTAAGCGTTTCACGCTTGTCAGGCGTGCAATTTCTAGTCTCAGAGTTGGAATTATTTGCATTTTGTCATAAGGAAATGATTTGGGAGTCGAACTCCCTGGGGACTCTACAGAATCCAGGTATTTCTCAGGCTTCACTTATTCAAAGCCTAGGCAGTGGGAAACTCTGGGCAGAGTATAAAGTCTTTATTATTAGCTTGTGCGACTCGACCTAAGGTAGAAATGAATGTGAAATGCAAATTAAATTTGAAAATTGCGAACCGACACTTGAGGGCTGTCTACGAAAATAAAAAGTTAAATAAAATGTATAATGATACAAAACCACAAAAGCCCGCCAGTGGCGTAGAGAGGGGGCTTGGCTGTCATTGTTGCCAAAATATATTAAAATATATATTATATTATGTATTTAGACGTGCGGTCACGACACCCCGTCGTATTTTTTATCGCAGGGGTTTCTGTGATTGTCCGGGGTCAGAGTGCCAGAAAGTTGCCGAGAAATGCTGCAAGTGAATTGAAATTTAGTTCTGTCTGGCATTTTATTAAAATAATTTACTGAAGACATTCTGAGCAAGATGTATCAATCCATACAATCCACACTGATACTTAGTAAATATTTAATAGAATTTAATTAGATCGTTAAGTACAGGAAGGGTAATATTTTCCGCAGTGTGCTGCTTGAGATTAGCATAATTTTTTGTGATTTATGCTGACATGCGTGACATTATTTCATTAGGAGTGACAATTTGAGGCATTGCTGGCATTAGCAGACCCAGAAATGAGTGTGTTCCTCCGGGGTGCTTGGCGTTACTCCGAGCTTGAGGCCAACTGACAGGTGGTCCCATCGATACTGCATACTAAGCAGGGGCGCAGCGCCTGTGCGGGGGGGCGTGGCCTTGTCGCGTCAGTGTTATCGATAACGATTTCCTGCCCAGTTAAATGGAAACGCAATAAGGGAAGAGTAGGAGTTCATCGGCTATCGCAGGGAGGGGTGGACACTTGTTGCTCCTCACTTGCCTGGTCCTTCTGGCCGAGCTGTAAGTGAGGGGCGTGTAAGTGGTGTAAGTGCAACACGCGCTTCAGATTTTTTTTTTGTTTTCGTTTCCACTGCCACTGACGCTGACAGGGTTGACCGATGAAAAGCTTTTGCTTACAGAAATAGCAACGCACTTGCCACAAGCCGGCACAGCCCCAGGCAGGGCGTGTAAATTATTTTTAAATTGCACATATTTAATCAAGTGTGAAGTCTGCTGCGTTGCTGTCGCAGTTTTTTTGTATGCATGTCAAACAACTAATTAGTGCAGAATTCTCTCATTGTTTTGTATTTCGTATATTCTGCCATAAGCCTTGCCGTGAACTTGGGTATCTACTCGTATTAGATACGTTCGAAGTTATTTATTTATTGAACGCTTATTGCCTGACTCGATGAAATAAAATGGTGGGGATTTTTGCAATTCCAGGGAACTGTCACCAGCCGTAAAATTAGGCAGCGCAGATGTTGCCTTTGCACTCTTAAATGCAGGCACACACTCGCGAATATATTCGTATATGAATAATCACACACATGCCTACCGCCAGTTCATTGAACGACCCGCGACGCAGTTGTTGGCGGCTCTTACTCATTTCGGTTGCTCGCTAAACGCCGAGTTTTACCTAATTAAGTCAACGCAGTGGGAAAGCCCCCAGAGCCGACACAACAGCCACTGACCCGTGCCCCCTCCCGATATCTGGCTACCGAAAATTATTATAGCAAACCGAAAAGAAGAATCAGCTTGGTCAAGACCACCGGTGGTGATACCCTAACTAGTTGTGGGAGAGTGTCTCTCAAATAATGTACGGTTATTCCAAAGACAATATAATGAATAAGATGCGTAACGCCATAAGGGTTAAAATCCAGGCTCTATTTTGAAATTTAGGTAGAAAGTTAAGGAGACAGAGGGCCCTCGCATTAACCCTAACGATGTACCGAATTATTTTATAGTATAAACAATATTTTATTCATAGTCTGTATAATATATAATATAAATTTTATAAAGAAAAAAGACAGAGACATGTGCTCTTATGCATAAGACATATAGTATTACCTTTGTTATATTTATTTATTTTATTATTATATTACAGTATTATTATAATATATGTATTATAATGGGCACAATAAAATTAAACTTGTAGGGTTTCTAGGAAGCGTATTCAAGTGTCCAATAAAGTTTATTAGGTAGAAAAAAGAGAACATGTTTGGTCTTCAAGTGAGAAATGGTAGAAATCGTAGGACATGTGAACTATTTCGTTGAAGAGCCCTGCTTTCCGTAGCTTATGGTATCTGCTTTGACGAATATATACACTCAGAAAAAAAAACGTTCTAAATGTACCAAAAACGTGTCTTTTCGTTCTTAAAAACAGCGCTATCCCGTTTGTTCTTCTTCCCAGAACATATGGTATCACAATTTTAATACCGTTTTTCTACATTTAAGAACATAACGGTCTTATTTTTTTAAGAACAAACAGTCTAAGTTTAAGAACAAACGGTCTTACTATAAAAAAAAAATTGAAATCCTTTTTTTTTTTTAGCTTATCAACTTTATTTATTCATTTTATGTTATTGTAGTAAATTAATTTATAACTTATATTGAAAAACCATACTCACAATTTTTTTGTAATACAAAGGATCACCTTGGGATTGAACCCGCGTCTCCGAGTTTAACAGACCGACAGCTTACACATTGGACCACGCACGCGTTTTAGCTTGCATAGCCGATATACAAATACATGCATTCAGCGACTGTAAGGGAAAATACGTTGCCGTCGCGAAGCGATCGCGACGCATGGCCTAGAGGTTAGAGCATCCGCCTA